>MU225951.1:4260832-4282806 GCA_018584345.1 Thuja plicata | reverse complement strand
CCATGATGATGTGCTATGCACTTATTTGTTTTTGTATTTTTCATATGTTGTTTACATGACGCGACTAGATGTGATTGAGATTAGATGATAGACCATGTTAAATGAGTTTAATTTTTTATAGACATTTATATGATGGATGAATGCACTATGAAATGTACTATATATATGATACATGCATACTATCATGCTTATGGATTCAAGATGTAGTATTTTTGTTGTATCATGATACTCTATCACAAGGAATTGTTAGGACTGGCATAAAGAATTATTAGTAATGAGAGAATGAGAATAAATAATGATTAAAACCTTCAATTCATTTAACCACCTTCAAATTCCAACTAATTTGAGAAATTTATTTCATCATTGAGACACTTTTATTATAGAAAAATTGAATACCATCATACCCAGATATGAATGATCTAGGTACAATTATCCCCATGTATTTTAACAGGCACTTTGAACAGACAAGGAATGTGGTCTAAGTCATCTAGGTCAAGTGTTAAGAGTCAAGGTATGTGGAATGTATCACAACCAATTAATCTATTACAATATTCTGCAAATAGATATTATATAAGGATGTGAAGCCTCTTATCACAAACACCCAAAAAGCTCTTTTAAGATTTCATGGCAAACATTCCAAAAACAACAGAAAAAGAAAAATAGGTCATGGACCATTTCGACATCTGCTTGTGGAATCATGGAGATGCATAGGAACATGACTTGTGAAAATCATGACATAATAAGACCAACTTGACTCAACAAGTAAACAACCATACTGATTACGTGTCTTTTTTTTGTAGTGGTTCGAACAATGACATTTGACAATTGACTGATGATGTCTAGTTCCAAAGATGAGAGACCCCGCTGTAGACTAACCTATCTGGTTTCAAGTGTTTCTATCCTTTGTAGAAGACAAGATGATCTTTTGACAATTTTTTTTTTTGTTTTAACTTTGATTAATAGATAAGATGGTTTGGCCAGTCTAGACAAGGACTTGTTGGCTAGTTGACAATTTTGATTTGGTTCCACTGAAGCTCAAAATGTTTGTATGACAATGTTCAATGCCTATTTTGAAATGCAAAAGATGTGCTTTATGTACAAAGGAGTTTTATTGCAAAATTTTCTTTGTTTTTTTTTCTTCTATAAATTTTCAAGACATTTTGGTATTTTCTCAAGACATTTACTAATGTTTTTAATTTATTTTTTCAGGAATTTTTTTGATGTTTTTGGTATTTTTGATGGACCATGACATTGATGTGCCCCCTGTTAGGAAAGAATTGGAAATTTATTGTATAATGGCCATGATGGACTGACTTGGTGCAAAATACGATAGGACATGATAAGACAATGACAATTGACAAATTTCAAGCCATGATACAACTGACTACTATTTTTATTGTAGAATATGAGTTGGAATGACATGTGATACCAGGTTGGAGCAATGATAGATAATGTAGTAATGAGCCATACACATGGCATCAGATTGTCTGGTTTTCACCATGGTACTTTTCCAAGACGCCACCAAAGTGGTTTTCACCATAGGACAAATTTATTTATCTTATATTTCTATTTTTGTGTCACCAAAAGATGTTTGTTTACCTGGTTTTTGCTAAGGTAATATTTCTATTTTGTTTCTTCTGAAATGGGTCTACTTTGAGAGTCATGAATAGTACTTGTGCAGATGCAAGTTGTCGATGAGGTCTAATAGAGGCTGGCCCTTTGATGTGGATATTTGATATGCTCTAGACCAATAGACTGATGAAATTGTATAGGGACCCAACCAGTTTGGTTCAAACTTTCCCAATTTTTCTCTTTCCATTTGATTCTTCTGGTTCTCCATTAGTACCAAGTCACTAACTTCAATAGATTGGGGAACGACCTTTTTATTGGAACATATCTTGAGATGTTGTTGATATGCCTGCAAATGACATCCTCAACCTTTATTGGAAAGATGGCTACAGTACCGTATACTAGTGAGTATGGAGTGGCTCTTGTGGGGGTTTGGAAACTAGTGCGGTATGCCCATAAGACAAGGTTGAGTTGAAGGTGTCAGTCCTAACTAGTTTCATTAACTATCTTTTTTAATATTTTAATAATGGTTTTATTTGTAGCTTCAGACTGGTCGTTACCCTTGGGAAAGTAGCATGAAAAATAGCTATGGTAGATATGGAATCTTCAACAAAGCTTATCCAGTTGTTTATAATTGAAGGGGGAGCTATTATCAGTAATGATGTTCCATGGAAAACCGTATCAACTTATGATATAATTTAAAAGAAACTTGGAAATCTATTTTCCAATGGTGTAGATCATTGGCAGTGCTTTAATCCACTTTGTAAAATACTCAGTGGCCATGATTGTGTACTTATGACCATCAAAGGACAAGGGATGAATCTTTCCAACTATATCAAACCCCCATTGTGAGAAAGGCCATAGTGATGTGAGTGGATACACCTCTTGAGCTGGCACATGGATGAGGTTCCCATGAATCTAAAATTTTCAGCACTTTTGAACAAATAAAAAATCATTTGTCTCCATTATGGGCCAATAGTACCTAATTCTTAGAAAAATCTTGGCTAAGCTAAATCCACTAGAATGGGAACCATAAATACCCTCGTGTACTTCTAATATTGTCGCTTGTTCTTCTTCCAGGTTAAGACATTTGAGGAGTGTTCCATATAGAATAGGTCTATAGAGTGTATTGGAAATGATAGTATAATGGGAGGCTTGCCTTATCAAGGACTTCTTTTAATTGCTAGAAAATTCAAGGGGAATGGTTTGGCTAGTTAGGTAAGCATAAATATCTTGGTACCATGGAGAATTGGGACCAACAATTTCACACACAACTTCGGACTTGGGGACTTCAAAGATAGAGGCCATGAGTCATTCAAACATAAACTCACAATGTGTCATATTAGGAGGCATGTCCAACAAAGATCCTACAGTGGCCATGGTATGTACTTCCTTATTCTTGATTCTCAGGATTTTCTCAAACAATATCTATTAAAAGTGTTTCTTGATGTCTTCAGCCATGACCTTATAGGGAATCAGTTTTTCCTCCTTGGTGTCATAATAGCCATTGACTTGGTTGATAATCAATTAAGAATCCTTGTATACATATAGGTGTTGGATCTTCCACTAGATAGTTGTTTTGAGACCTATGATTAGTGCTTCATACTGGGATATGTTGTTGGTGCAGTCAAAACTGAGCCTGTAGGACCTAGGAATAGAGTCTCCTCAAGGAGTGATAAAGACTATGCCAATGATCGATCCCTTCTGTGTCTGAGTGTCATCGAAGTATAATTTCCACTACTTCCACTCCTATAGGGAAAATATGTTTTCATCTATAAATTATATCAACATTGGATGACTTGAAGGTAAGGGCACATCCGCTAGTTGGTTGGCTATATCATAACCTTTTATTGATTTTCTATCCACATAGTCAATGTCAAACTCACTTAGAATCATGACCCATTTGGCTACTCACCCTGTCAATATTTCTTTGCTCAATAGATATTTCAATGAGACAATCTTAGCAATTAGGATCATCTAGTGACTCAACATGTAGTTTCTGAGATTTTGCGAAGCAAAAACTATAGCCAAATATTCTCTCCCAATGGCAGTATAGTTCAGCTCGTAAGCCACAAGTGTCTGATGATGTAGTATATGGCCCTTTACTTTCCTTCTGAGTCATTTTGTGCCAATAATGCCCCCATTAAATGCTCTATAGTGGAAATGTACAATAGTAGGGGATGATCTAGAATGGGTGCCACTAAGACCGGTGTTGGAAGAAGATAATATTTTAATATTTAGAAGGCATTTTGACAATCTTTGATCCATTTGAATTTCATGTCTTTGTATAGTAAGTATTTGAATGGATGGCACTTGTCTGCGAGTTGTGAGATGAACCTTCTGGCTGATTGTAATCTTCCCTGTAGAATCCTAAGGTTCTTTAGAGTTGTTAATGGAGGCATATTTATTATGTCATGGACCTTTTCAGGGTCAATCTCTATTCCTCTGTGGGAGAAAATAAATCCCAACAACTTTCCTGATGTGACTCCAAAGACACATTTCTTTAGGTTTAACTTGACCTTGTATTTCTAGACTATGTCAATGAATGAATCTAATATAGATAGGTGTAGATTCCTTTCTAGCAACTTTTCAAATATTTCATTGATATAGTCTTCCATTTTGATGTGCACCATATCATGATAAATAGTCATCATTGCTTTCTGATATGTAGCACAAGCAATTTTTAAACTGAAGGGTATGACACACCAAAAATAGGTGCCCCATGCACAAGTGAAAGTTATTTTGTGTTGATCCTCTGGTGCAATTTTGATCTAATTATTCCCGAAGAAACCATCCATGAGCGATAGCATCTTATACCCAGAAGTGAGGTCAACAATCATGTCAATGTTTGGCAAGGGGAAATCATCCCTTGGACATGGCAAATTTAGGTCTCTAAAGTAAGTGCAGATTCTTATGGCTCCACTAGGTTTAGACACAGGTATGAAATTAGAGGTCCAATTAGCATAGTTAATAGGCCTTGTAAAGCCTTCATCCAGTAGTTTATTTAATTCTACTTTGACCAACAATGCAAGCTTGGGATGCATTTTATAGAGCTTTATTTTGTAAGGCTTTTACCCAAAATTCAGTGGTACATGGTGTATCTTAGAAATGTTATTTGTGCATGGAAATGTCAATTTGTAAGACCTGGGTATTTTGTAGCCTTGAGGATTTATGAATAGAAGCCCCGCTCCAGAGCCTTGTTGCATGAAAGAACCATCAAAGTACATCTTCCATGGATATTCAGTTAGATGAATAATTGTTTCATTAGGGAACTCAATCCTCAAAGGTTCATCATCTTGGAGTGGTGAATCAGCTAATTGATCAGTGAGAACTTGTCCTTTAATAGCTCGTCTATCCACATACTCAATGTAAAATTAACTTAGAATGAGGAACCACTTTGCTAGACGTCCTATTAATGTTGCCTTGCTTAGGAGATACTTCAAAGGATCTATCTTTGCAATGAGCCTTACTGTATGTGATAGCATATAATGTCTTAATTTTTGTGATGCAAAGACAACTGCTAAGCAAGATTTCTCAATAATGCTATAATTAAGCTCATAATATACTAGTGTTCTACTAATGTAGTATATTTCTCTCTCCTTTTTAGTCTCATCCTCTTGTGCTAGCAATACTCCCAGTGATGTAGCTATAGCTAAAATATATAGGAGTAATGGCTTTCCATGAATGGGTTCCATTAGAATAGGAGGAGTAGCCAGGTACTCTTTTAATTCTCTAAAGTTGGCTTCACGATGTTCATCTCATTTGAAGGTGACACCCCTGTGTAGAATTTTGGTAAAGGGTTGTGCTCTGTCTACAAGTTTTGACATGAACCTCCTGATCAACTGGAGTCTCCCTTGTAATGTCCTCATTTGACTAATGTTGCGTGGAGTCATTTCTAGTATAGCTTTGACTTTTTTAGATTCCACCTCTATTCCTTTTGCTGAGACAATAAATCCTAGGAGATTTCCTGATTGGACTCCAAAGGCACATTTATTTGGATTAAGCCTAAGTTGAAATTGCTCCATACGAGCCAATATCTTCCTTAGGTCATTGATATGAGTAGTCTGTTCTTTTGATTTAGCTAAGGTATCATCCATGTAATCCTCCATGTTTTTATGCATCATATCATGGAATATAGTGGTCATAGCTCTTTGGTATGTAGCACCTGCATTCTTTAATCCAAACGACATAATGTTCCATAAAAAGGTTCCCCATGCACATGTAAAGGCGGTCTTTTCTTGATCTTGAGGATCAATTTTAATCTGGTTATAACCTGAGAAACCATCCAATAATGAGTACATTTGGTAGCCTACTGTGAGATCTATGATCATATTAATATTAGGGAGTGGAAAATCATCTTTAGGACATGACTTGTATAAGTCTCTTAAGTCCGTACAGATCCTGATAGATTTATTTGATTTAGATACTGGGACCACATTAGAAATACCTCCTGCGTAAGCGATGACCCTGATGAATCCATATTTCAATAAATTTTCTAGCTCCACTTTTACCAGTAATGCAACATGAGGATGCATCTTTCTTAGTTTCTGTTTCACGGGTTTAGTCCAAAGAGCTATAGATAAATGGTGCATTATCAATTCAAGATCCAGCCCAGGAATATTGGTGTAAGACCATGCAAAGTCGATCTTTTTCTCTTTCAGGAACTCAGTGAATTGTGTCTTCTCCTTATCTGACAAAGATTGTGCTAGGTGAACAATTTAAGGAACTTCAGCTATGCCCAAGTTGACAGGTTGTGTTGGTTCTATCATAACCATCTTTCTTGAAAGTGCTTAGGGAGGATATCAAGAATCTCATCTTTTGGCGCCTTTGAGAGGTTTTCACCATCAGATACATCTTTTGTTTTTACTATTTTAGAATCTGACACTGCCACGTGGTTTTCACCATCATTTCTTTTCTTCTTTTTATTTTTCAATTTGTGACTGAGAAACTTGATATCCTCCTGTGACATGTTCATGCTCCTTGCATTGGTGGAAGAAGGGTAATGTTCACAAGAATTTAGGTAGCAAGCCAAAGTGTAGTCATTAGGGAAGTTCATGATGGGAGTAGGATTTGTATTAGTCCAATCAATTAGGTCCGGGTTTTTTAAAGACAAGGAGTCGGTTCTTGGGAAGGACAACATTGCATTAGCGTCAAGACTATTAACTGAAATGAAATGTTATGTTAAATCTATCTCTTCTATATTTAGATCAATAAGAGTCAGATCATCATTATCAAAGTCATCGTCAGTTATATGTGGACCGACCAAAATCTAGTGACTCAATAGTGGAACCTTCATGTTCATCTCTTTGTAGAAGGAGGCTCCTAGCTTGTAGCCTCTGAATTTCTTCTAGGTCTAGGAAAATACCATTTTCTTCATCAATGAGTCAGGGAAGGGATACCTCTTCTGCTTTGGGAATATCAACATTGTCAGGAGTAGTGTTAGAATTCTCTCCGTGTTCTAATGGAGATAGAAACATGTGAATTACATCTATTTCAATGTCCTTCATGGCGACAGATAGATCATCCCACTCATAATCATGGGAGTCTATTATTTCATCATCAGACCTGTTCAAGAATTCAAGCTTAGTTACCTGATGTACTCTATTAGCCACTTGTAGATCAAAGTGTGGAAAATCGAGGACATGTGAAACTGTGACTAATTGCCGCAGTTAGGATGTGAATCCTGTTGTCGGGGTGTGTCTTCAGTAGCTGTTGCTATCAATGACACCTCTAGAGTGTCTTCTATTGTTTCTTCTACCTCTTGAATAGTAGCTGGTGTTAACAAAGCGATATGAGTGTCTTGTGGTACCTCAAATCTTGACACATATCTTTCTCCTTGATATTTGGGATTCGTGGTACCAATATGTAATAACCTCTCATAGGACCATTGTTCTAGTTCTATTTCTTCTTCTTCATCACTCCCTTTGTTAGAGATTGGACTATCTTGTGAAGTAAGTTCTTCAAATTTATTGTTGAAACCTAGCCCTGTTTTATCTTTGGTATCCCTGAATTCCATTTATACAGGTTCAATAATTCCTTTTCCTTTGTCACTTAAAGGTCTTTTTCCTTCATACCCCATTTTTCTGAGAAGATCATATCCTTTACCATACTTTTCCAAGGATTTTTCCACATGTTTTACCTCTTTTTCCTTTGGTTCCCCCTAGTAAAGCCAGGCCAAGACGGCTTGTTCTTCACTATCATCCCCTTGGGAGGTAGACACTTTAACCATACTATTTGCTTTGTGAATTTTTGGCTTTTTAGATGTAGTGGGTGTGAAAGATGGGGAAGGTTTCCCATAGGATCTTGGTGACACTAGAAGTTCTATCAATGACGGGGTCATGTCCAGCTTGTATTCTCCCATACTAGTTTCTTCAAGTTTTAAGGTCTTTCCAAATCCTTTCATAACCATGTCTTTGGTAGTCTCAGGTATGATCTCATTTGGAGCTTCCTTGTTATGCAGGACCATACTACCTGCCTTAACATTGTTGGAAGTATAATTGACATCTATAGGAATTGTTACCTCCACCCCATTATATGGGAATTTGATACACTGGTGGTAAGTAGATGGTACGGCTTGCATTTCATGGATCCAAGGTCTCCCTAACAGTATGTTGTAAGCCAAGGGTAGATCCAGAACTTGACATATGACATTCCTTTCAACTGGTATTATTCTGATGGGTAGAACAATAAGACCTTTAGAGGATCTTTCTTCCTCATCATAAGCTTTGATAGTTATTTTACTTCTAGAATCAATGGTTTTTTCTGAGAGACCTAGCTTCCTGATTAGATTAAGGGTACACATATTCAATCCCGCACCTCCATTTATCAATAAACATCTAACATGGGATTTATGAATTAGGACTTCAATATGAAGGGGTTGATTATGCGGATGTGTCAATGATTTATCATCTTCTTCTGAAAAAGAGAGGTAATGAGGCACTGAGATGTGATTTACCATTTCTTGGAATTCATCTACATCAAGGTCATTTGGCACATTCGATGCATGCAGGGCTTGTTCAAGAATTTCCCTATGCACTGAGGAGATTTTAAGCAACTCAAAAATAGAAATTTGAGTAGAGGTTAGTTGTAATTGGTCCACCAAGTCCTACTTTGTTGCAGGAATAGTAATGGTTTGTCTTGTTTCCACTGGTTTGGGAATAGTGACAATGGGTAACTTGGAAGTTGTTTCTAGTTTTGATGAGGAATTAGGTCCTTTGATCATGAATTGTGCTTGACTTTGGGTTATTGCATTTGATTGGGAAGAGGTGTCTTGAATATCTTTGATAGTGACCGCATTAATTGATTCATTTTTAATGTCTAGCATGTTGATCACATTATCATTTTTAGAGTAGGCATATTTCACTTCATTTCCTTTTCCTTTAGATGCTTCCCCTTTCTCATAATTAGGGAATGGCTTGTTAAATGCCGTATGGTCTTCATTAGTGGTGTGCCCTTCCACTTTGATCTTGCCTCCTTCAATAAGGTCTTGGATAACATGTTTGAGTTTAAGATAGTTGTTAGTCTTGTGTCCCTTGTTCTTGTGGAAGACACAATAAGAATTGTCATCCCACCACCTTGGTTTGACTTCTAGTTCCCATGGTTTTGAATATGGGATCGTGAGAATTTTGTTGTCCAAGAGTGTTTTTAAAATGGTCTGAAGAGGTTCTCCTAAAGGAGTAAATGTTCTTCAAGGTTTGGAAGTCTAGGATCGACCCTTGTTGTTCTCATTGTTTGATTTAGGTACAGAGGTTGTTACCTTGGCATATTTACTTGCTTGCATGCTGTTTGTCAGATTGAACATTGCTAGTTTAGGATTAGCATTGGACGCATCTACCACTCCATCGTTAACAATTTTTTTGTTTTTTCCACCATTTAGTCTTGTTGTTGGAGTTGGTAGGTTTGTTTTCACTTTGGAGAGTGATTTCTCCCTTTTTAACCATGACTTCTTCAATACAGATGGTGTTCTTGATCATCTTGTCAAAGCTGGGGGAATCTTGCATTTGCAATGCGTGGTTCAATTCTGGTATCAAGTTATTAACAAAGATTTCCATCTTTTTGGATTCGGGAATAGCCCTCGAATACCTTGCAAATATTTTCCTCCACTTTTGTAGAAAGTGTGTAAAGGATTCACCAGTAGATGCTGGATGGAGAAATTATTTCTCTTTGTCCTTGCCAATTATCTTTTCCAATGTTTTTTGGAATTTCTTGCTCTGTTTGAGTTTATTATATTCTTCTTCAGTGATGTATTCCTCACTATCTGAACCAAACAAAGGATGATCAATATTTTGTTCTTCTTCACCATCAGTATCTTCATGTTTTTGAATTTTGTCATTATCGTATTCCTCAAAAGTCTCACTCCATTCATGAGTGGGTCTTTCAATTTCTGGGGACTCTAAATCAAACAGGGAATTGTGAGATGTTTCTCCTTGTTGAAAGTGTAGTGATCTTGGAGGTAATTCTGATTCTTTAGAAGTGTACTTGTTGCGTCTTGTGTTAACCATGTATTTGTATCTCAACTTTGTCAAAGTTTCTTGATAGTGTCAAGTAGAGTCTCAAATTGTTCAAGTGAGTGTGTCTAGGTAGAAGTATTGTTTGTGTTTTGGTGGAAGTAAATGATTCCAGTGTCAAAGGGTTAGAATGCCTTGATAGTGAACGTGGAATCAAGCTGTTTTGAAAAATGGATAGACAACACGTATTGAGACAGTTTGTGAGAAACTGACAGGACATGCAAGGTGAACCTGAAATTTTTTTTTTGACATAGCAACAATGAGACTCAAAAAGGCAACAAGAATAGACTAATGAGCCAAAAGGGTATCTAGATTCACTATATTTTTCTGAGAAATCAATCTGCACATTCCCACCATCCTAGATGCAAGCCTCTGCATGCGAGCCATGAAATACAAGATGCGAGCTTTTGATGAACAAAAGGTGACCTTTCTTCCTAGATGCGATGAAATGCTGACCATATGACATGTAGGATACTAGATATGATCTTGCACAACCTAATACAAACCAGGATTGACTAAAAATGACTGTTTTGCAGTTCTAGAAATCTAGTGTCTAATTTGTCTTGAAGTTTGTGCAAATTTGTCTTATAATAGGTTGTTTTTGCATCTTTCTAGTGAGTGAAAAATACAACATGTAGCCAAAGGATTAAATTTTGTCACTTGTTTGAATGATTTATCTTGTTAATGAACTTTCAGACACATCAAATAGATTTTCATTGTTAGGGGTGAGTAGACACATTCTTACGCCCTATTTTCTAAGTACAGGATGAAAATCCTTGCTTGTTGACTTAGGTACACACTCAAATGCTAATCAGAATATGGCCATCACCAAGCACACAATGGCTCCAGTCATGATGCCATATTAGCTGACTCCAAATGCAAGTGAGGGTAGGATATGACGAGTGTCTTGGGGCAATTACTTTTTGCCTTGCACAAGGATTATCACGCTTTCAGGGATTAATTAGGTAGTTTGACTACAAAGTTTGTTATTTATGATGGGGCAATCTGTTCAAAACCGTCTCCTATAGATTTACACAAGGAAAAATTGAGGTGTATAGCCCTATGAGTACTCAAATAGGTGTAGTCTCGCAATCAATATTCAAGTGGCTCCGCTATACACATACCCAAGAATGTTCAAGGAATGATGTCAAAATTCTGAGAATAAAACCGATTCCATCTTTCGAGGATTTGGCCTACGAGGAAGCAATTATTTATAGTGAGTTGGAAGGGTTGGCGTAAAACCTGTCCTTACTTGGGTCATCTCGAAAGATTTTTTCCTCAACTGGTAGGCCCTCTAAAGTTTAATAAGCATAAAAAGGATTGGCAAGCGTAGGATTTCTAGATTTCTGATTCTTTGAAAGAAGAAGAGCATACTCTCTTAGTCCATGCCATTTTCTCCCAAAACACCTCAAGAAAAGATCCTACATTAATGAAAGCATCAATACTTTAAAGAAAAGTTTGTTTTGTTTAGTTTCCCCAAAGTTAGGTGATTTGCTTGTTCAATTACTATCCAAAATTTTAGAAAATGAAGTTTGCTTGTTCAATTAACCACAATTTTTCAAATGCTTTGTGTTGTCCAATTTCAGATCCAAAAAGAAATTATACGATGTAACTTGTTCAATTATCCCACAAGATTTAGTGATTTTCTTTGTTCATTTACTATCCCACAAAATTTAGTGATTTGCTTGTTTATCTACTATCCCAAAATTTAGACAATTTGTTTGCTTTGTTCGTTTACCCCAAATTCCTTTCAAATCATAAATTGACTTGTGAGTTTCTGATTCTCCTTAAAAGGAAAAGAGAATATTCCTCTATTCAATTTAGTAAGATATTGGAAAATGTTTTTTAGTTTGGAATGCATAAAAAAAATAGAAGTCAAGATGGGGGATTGGCAACCTGTAAAACCACAAATCAGTAGTCTTTTTCCAACTCTTTTAGCAAGAGAGTCTCTGAAAGTGATCTGCAAACACAAGTTAGGCTATGAAGATATCATAGACAACAAACATTCAAATATTAGTGGTTAGGCAACTGGATTTTAAAATTTTTAAAATTGATACGAGCCTATAAATCTAGGAAATGACCTTATCTATCAAATGTGATGAAATATCCTAGAAGAGATTAAATGAAAACCAGATGCGAGCCTTTACCAGAAACAACTCAAGATTTCTGGGACATGAGCCTAGATTCTACGATGCGAGGGTGTATTCCAGATGCGAGCCTTTACCACCAAAAATGACTCTGTACCTAAAAACTGTGAAGATAAATTAGTGAAAAGTGGATGCAAAATGAGGCAAAATCTGAAAAATGGCCCCACAGTGGGCGCCAAAAATATGTGTGTGATTTTATGCACCTACTAAGAAGGACACAACACTTCAATAGATAATTATATTAGTGAAAAATCATAAAAAGCAAGGGTTTCACGTAAATCATTAAAACCGATCTATTGCTTCCTATCTAGGAGGAGTTTGAAGAATGCAATAATCATGCCCTCAGATTATGCACAAATCAGTGACATATACAACCTAGAATGAAAGATTTGAATAAAAACTAATCTAGATATTCAAGAAACATGCATACTAGCTCTAAAAATTAAGATTATAGCAAAGCACAATAACAAAGCTAAGATCCAACATAGATTCACAATAATCTAACCAACATAACAATGCTTTCAACTCCAAAAATTAAGGGCCATTTGTGGTCTAAAACTCATCCTATTTATAGAGGAAATTGAGAGTGAGAGGAGAGAGGAAGCCATTAATGGAGGTGTAAGAACATTAATGGTGGATGTAAGAGGAATTGATGAGGGGAGAATTAATGAGGTATGGGTGAGGGGAATATGCATTAAATGATGCATTTATGAGAACATTTAAGAGGCATGGTGAGGGTTTAAGAAGCATGGGTGAGGGTTTAAGGTCAAGCTTGAGAACTTTGACCTTTGGGAGTGGGTTGAATTCCTAATCACAAAATTAGGAATGTGACGTCATTAGGAAGGGGGTTAAGATGGGATTAAGATTAGGATTAGGCTTAGCATGGGGGGAATAGGTTGGGATGGGTTTGAACCCAGGTTTAAGGTGGTTGAGGTAGGTTAGGTTAGAGGGAATATTAATGAAATGAATTATATTTAATATATTCATTCAAAAATAGGGAAATTAATTATTTAAGCTTTTGATTGCTTTTGATAATTAATTAAGACTATAGCTAATTAATTAGATTAATTTAGACTAGGGGATAGGCTTTTGCAAGTGATGAGGTATAATTAGGATTTCATTTAATTCCTTTTAAATTAATTACTTTATCCATGTTTTGATTTGAATTGATTTGATTTGATTGGATAAGGTGATTAATAAAATTTAGTGATTAAATGACTTAGGAGATTAAATATGATTTGAATGAATTATGCCAATCGATTGAAGAGTTCTCTTGACATAATTGTGGGTATGATCACAATTAGGGAAAATAGGGTCTATAGTCAGAGCAGACCAAATTAGGGTGGTTACATTAACTTGTCATGGTCCTCCAGGGTGAAGACCATAATATGATTATCAATCATATATGTCCCTATATAATACACTATTTGTTTGAGAAAATGTTCTTGTATATCTTAACTTTTCCCTAAAATCAAGAAGATGGCAGTCTCTAGAAAATGAATGAGGGGGTTGGTATAGTTTTCCTTCTGGATCTTGGCATGTTTACCTTCATGATAATGACCATAATATCATCTTTAGACATAGTTTTCTCATTTTTGTCACCTATTACTACTGTTTGGGGTTCTAAGGTTGGTCAAGAAGTTGATGTCCTGATGTCATAGGTGGGAAACTCTTGTTTTGGATTGGATGTTCCTTCCCACACAATCATGCCTATGAATACCCTTGGTGGTGCTACAACTGCCTGAGGTGTTTCCAACAGATAGTAAGTGACCCGTTGGTTGATAACCAATGCCAAATTCTAGCATCTATACATGAAAATACCCAATTTCTTAACTTACACTTCTGTTGGTGCATCCTTGGACATATTTTGTTGCATGCTTGAGCCTCTACCCTTGCTACTATTTTTTTCATATTCCTCTAATATTCCTTAGTGACCTTAGATTGAGGGTGTCGAAAACCTTATCTTTCTTCTTTGAGGTTTTTGAACCTTTGGGCCACCTTATACTAAGCCATGTTGGGATTATCTAGATCACCTCATGAGTCATGTGGTTCATATTTGCACCTTCAAGTTGTGACCAATTAAGAGGGGAAAACAACCTTTAGTTGACCTTGTGTTATGTGTATAAAGGATAAAAAATCTCCCCATCATCGAAGAAATTATTTGGTATGTTATGTCAAACTCCAAAAGCCCTCATTTCGTAGGTCGTGAAGCTGCAATACTTCTTTCTTGCAGATCAAAATCATCCTGAGATCCTGCCCAACATTTCTTCAGTGTTGGCTTATTATCAGGGTAAGTATTGGGAAGGATGGTTTTAATCTTTCCCTTGGGGCCCTATATTTGTTTTTTGTAATCAAATTATTTTATACCAAGGGTTTAAAGCACGTATATGGCATTCTTTGCTGCCAATAAATTGGGATACTTGTAGTATCCAAGGGAAAAGGGAAAAAATGTACCTTTCTTGTGCTTTTGGGTCATTAATGTGTGAGTTTCTACTATGTTTTTTCTTAATTATAGAAAACTAATGTGAGAACTATAATGTCTAGATAGAAGGAAGGGCTTAACAGTGAACCCACTAAGTCTGAGGTAGGTGGACCTTAGGTTTTGAATGAACCATATTTCCCATGTTTCCACAAGTTTTATTGCTTCCTTGGACAGTTTATACCCCACATATCTTGTGAGTCTGGTGACTAAAAAATATTTGAATACATCATTGACTCTTTCAAAATAGTACATTACCTCCCTTATCTTTAGTTGATAACAATGATCTCATAGTGTTGCATCATTGGATACCTCTCCCATCCTACCCCTAGTGTGTAGCTGATGATGATGTAGCCTGATTCTAGCGACCAAGACTTTAACATAAGAGGTCATATAAAACTTTTTTTTATCTCCCTCACCTGATAGACTACTCATGTAGTTGGTCAAATATTTTTTTGGACCCAATTGAAGTGATAACTTACCCTGATGATAAAAGTGATATAGAAGTACATCCACGACTCATAAATTTAGAATCCTCCCCAAAGACTCTACTTAGCATTATTATCATGTGCTTTACTACGAGCTTGAAATCCCCCTTTTGAATGTGGTCAGTGACCTTATTTATAATTTTTTATTGGTTGTGTCAACCAGTGCTTATTGACACACTCCTTGTTTCTTACGCCACTCTTAATATTTTCCTTCAATGCATCCTCTTCCCCTATTGAGCCTACCATGTGGAATTCCAAGATCTAAAATATTTGACTAATGTCATCAATGGTGGAGTCTATTATCATTGTCCCCTTATCATTTGCGCACTACCTAGTTGCTTGGTTGTAATGGTTCATGATTGTTAATATGAGTTCTATTGATTTCACTTCCTGTGGGAGAAAAATAACATCTATAAGTCCATAGGCCCTCAAGCCCTTACTTGTTTGTATAATTGAGAGCTTAGGGGAGGATTTTCTACATTGGTCTTGAAAGTTTCTAAGTCTATGTGTACAAATTTAGTATTTGTGATGTACTATATAATTCTCTCCAACTTGGAGGGTCAGAGTTGTCTCTTGTATTCATACAGGATAATGATAATTTTTTCCAATTGTATTTTTTCCTTAGAATTCTTTTTTACTGCGGGGGCAATCATTAGTGATACCATATGATTATGAGAATTCTGCTAAAAGGAAGACAAAGCAATGGATTATAACCCTTAAGAAATTGTTGACCAATTATATCCTATAGGTTCTAGGTCTTTTCTTGAAGGTATACAAGTTTTATCTATCTTGTGATATTTTCATGGTCATATATACCAAGTATTTTGAAACCCAAGATCCCAGGTTTAACTTTGCATTTTAACACTCAACTTTGAAGTATTGGGTTCAGACAATCGAATTCAGGCTTTTGGGAAAACACTTGCTAAAAAGGTAGAGCTTTACTCAAAAAACCAAGGTAAAAGGTTCTAAGGTTATAATTCCTTGTCTCGACAAATGAAGTTTTGACTTCCCAACTCGAAATTACCAAAAAGTGGGCACCAAAAAGATAAGGCCTTGCATGGAACCCAAGGACTAAAGTTTTGAAATGGTTTCTCATAGGTTCAATATTTTGTCTCAAATACTAAATTCCAAGTTTCTGGGTTCAAGATTACTGAAGTAGGCTTGCAATTTTAGTAGTGTAGTGAAGGGAATTCCAGACCCAAAGCTCTAGAATGTCCTGAGCATTGACCACCTTATCTCGTATTGGGTTAATATTGCAAGGTTTGAGGGTGTCAAATATAGTATTTTGAAAAGGGGCAGTCTTGTTGCACTTTAAAACTTTATGGCCCTGGGTTTTTGAAGTTTGGGGGAATGCACTCATTCTTTTTTCTTTAGGATCCAAGGCTCAGGACTACCAATTGGGCTTACCTCAACTGTCTACCAATTTGGTAGTGTTCTGACTAAAATTTTGGACCAATGGTTTTGGAATGCCGCATGTTTTTAGTGCTTAGTTTAAAGAGGACCCTAAGAGTAAGGATTTGAAGGGATACTTACTTGGGAAGGTTAGATTGGGCTTTGGAAATTTAAATTCTAGACAACTTTGAGACTTGAGCAAATTTGCACCTTGGGTACTTCTCACATCAAAATTATGGGAAAGGGTTCTTCAAAATTTAGGATTTTGAGGTAATGTACTTTGTCTTTGGAGAAACTTGTAGCTAAATGTATAGGGCGCAAGCCATACATTGTTGATGCCATAGCTTATTTTGTTTTTGTGTGGTTTGTCATTTTAGGGCTTGCATCAATCATAAATTTTAAGTTTGAACTAGTTTCAACATTTTAGAGTTTGAGACTCTAGAGCTACAAGGAGTCATCCTTACCTACGTATGTCCATATGGACTAGGACACACTTTATAATGTATAAAATATCTAATTCCTACTCTTGGGAGCATGGATTGAAGGGGGGAAATTTATGCATGGGGATCATGTGTACTAGTTGTAGTATATCATTAGTTACATGAGATTGCATACCATGGTGCGAGGAGTATAGGGTGTGGAGTCACACTTTTGCAGGTGTGGTCCTTTAAGCATATATTTATATTTTGTCCTATTTTTGTTAGACCAGTCATACAACCAATACAACCCTATGTATATTATTATGATGTAGTGGTCCATAGATAGGTGGGACATGTGAGATGTTGGAGACATTTATTATATGCTTTGAGAGATTTCACTTGGATACCATATATTGGATGTTTAGTGTGCAATGGAGAGGATGAGCATCTCCAGTTTTGCAGATAGGAGAGATACCTTATTGGTCGGTCGACATAGTATTATAGGATCATTAAGATTCAAATTTTGGGTAAGGTGTTGAGATAGTTTGGAGAGAGACAATAAGTACTTGTGGGATCAACGTAGTTTTCACATTGCATGATGGATTTTAGAGGTTGGGGACGAGTGATACCTATAGCGACAACAATGGAAGAGTTCATTACTTTGGCTCTAGTGAGGTCGGATTGGAGGTCAATGATAGTAGGTGGTGGGATAACATAGGCTCATACCATACATGGATCTAGGAGTATCTATGCCCATTGATATGCATTGAAGATCTAGGCAAGAATAGAGGAGACAAGGGAGGCGAGGTAGATGTGGTGGAAAAGGAGGGAGAGATGGAGATAGAGCTGGAGGATATGACAAAGGATGCGATGGTGGAGGTGTTTCTATTGGTGTAGGTGCCTCGATGGTTTCTCCTTTTGTTTCCCTACTAGCACCAAAAAAATAGGAGGCGGAGATGAGGATGTAGATGTCATTGGAGTAGTTCAAAGGAGACGGGGAGTGACAATAAGATAGAGAGTGATATAAAATCCTTATCTTTAGGGGATGAGATGGAGACTAAGGGTGATATTTTTGGACTCATGGATGTATCCATGGGTGTCTTTAACAAGGCTTCTCAAGAAATATCTATGAGATTAGATGTTGAAAAGAGAGGATGAGCTAAGGAGACTGAGGAATGAGATTAGGGATCTCCGGGGGAGGACGACAAAGACCGAGTCAAAAATTTGTTGGTATGTGATGAGGGTAAAAACTTTGGAGGAGAGGATAGAGTAGATGCAGAGGGATATGGAGCATGAGAGAGATAGCATGAGTTCAGAGGTACATGCAGCAGAGAGCAAGGCACAGGTAGCAAAGGCTAGAGATTAGGTAGTAGAGACAAAGGTGAGAGCATTTATTGCTAGTGTACATGATGCCACTTTACAACAGAGTATTGATAGGTACTTCTAGGTGGGCATAGATTCCATTATATGGGCTCAAGATATGCAGAGAGATTTGGTATTGGTAGGGTCATAATGAGCGATTGTTGCTAGAAGAGGAGAGGGTCCCTAGTTATACTGCTTCATAGAGATCACAAATACCTGGGAGATCACAGAGTAGTGAGGCAATTGTATAGCCTCTCATAACACATCAAGCAAGTATAGATCCACCAACTAGATAGACAGAGGATGGGCCTTCAACTTGTGTATCAAATAGACCTCCAAAACTAGAGGGTGGAGATAGCATGAGTTGATATTACAGACAACAATTTGCATATATTTTTTGAGCTTGCGTGCTCTCCTTTAGACATTGTATCATGATAATTTTTGAGGTATATATGTCTATATTGTTAATTAACTTATGTTTATCTGATGGAGATGATGAAGACCTAGTGATACTAAGTATCATGTTTGTATAAATAGTTAGATCAGTTATTGTTTTTTCATTTATGTCAAGCAATTGATTAATTGATTTTTATTGTGTTACCATATCTTAAGAGGAGAAGTTAAATGGGTGACAAATACAGATCAGACAATGATGAAGTAATGATGTTTTAGCTGTTTTATACTATATATTTGATGTTATCAAATCAATATGTTTGATTGATAAACTCAGGAACTATAATGAATTAAGTTACAGTTACTGAGCACCGAGCACCGAGCATCGAATGAAAGTTAGATACCGAGTTGTAATGAAGTTAGTTACCGAGTTGCAATGCAAGTTTTACCAAGTACAATATACATATATTAAATGATGATTTAATGTGAAGAAATGATGAGCTGGATGTGGAAATGAATTAAATGAAATTTTTTATAAGATTTACGAACAGTAAAATTCAATAAGAAGATCTAAGGCAAAGATCAATCAGTTAAACAGAAAAGTGAAAGTTCCAAGAAAAGTTACAAGTTCTGAGGTAAAAGTGATTTGGTTTACCGAGTTGATAAACTAAAGAAGATGATCAAATGACTGAGCACAAGGAAGGAAAATCAAATTAAGGAGATTAAGAGGCAAAATTATGTCTATATAAAGAATGAGAATTACACAGAGTAGAGACTATTGGCGATTGAGAAAAGAAGGAAAGAAGCTGAAGAACAACATTTACCGAGCATAATAGAGAAAGACAAATCAAAGAATCTATAGAATGAGAAAGAGATAAATGGAGTATGTGATGCCAGTATTCAATTGAGAATAAATGATCTAATTCAAGCAAAGTGAGTTGCTAATTTTTACAGATTGAAGTTTACTATTGCTTATTGATATTTATAACAGAGAAATCTCTGAACTGTGTGGATTTAACCATCCTATTTGTAAAACATAGACTTAGGTGACATTCCAAAAGAGTGTTTGAAGACCTCTAACAAGGCCACTCCTAACAGGGTGAAGATCTTAATAGATCTGAGGTAAATCCCCTAACAGGGTCACATTTAGCAAATGTGTTTGTAATCTTTAACAGGATAAGTTCTTAACAAAGCAGACTTCAGAAGGGTACAATTTTTATTGTGGGTTAAAATCCCCATAGAGGTTTTTCCCAAATTGGTTTTCCTCATTAAATCCTATGTCAATGAGTTATACCATGTGTGAATGAGTTAATCTGATGTTGCTAAGTTTGGATGATTAACTGCTGCTTATATTATTTGGTGAATTGGTTATTTACTATATTCAGTACTTACCGAGTGAATCAGTGAGTTTAGTTTTAAGATTTTAAGTTTTGATTTGTCTGATTCACCCTCCCTCTCAGTGGGACCAAAATTTGGCACCATAGCTTTGTTACTATGAAGTGATAAGTTTAAAGGACTTGAGTAAGATCTAAAGATGTATACGAGGGAAGTACCAAAGCTGAATATGGATATTTTCTCTACATGGAAAAGTAGAATGAAGTTTCATGTGTCCGGAGTAGGAGAATATGCACTTTACTATCTTGAGAATGAATATATAGCACCGACTATTGTACATTTGACTATCAGTGAGAAAGGATAGAAAGATGAACATACATAAGTCATGATTGAAATTGCATCTACACTTATCGACCAGGAATATGATGAGATTTATGGTTTTACTACCGCGAAACATATGCGGGATAAGATTTTTTTGACCTATGGTGGAGATCATCATGTTAAGAAGGCTAAAGTAGAAAGTCTGAGAGGAAAAATTTGACTCTACGAGGATGAAGGAAGGAGGGAACATATTACAATATAGTACAAGACTTAAGGAGACTATTAATTATATCAGAGGAGCTAGTAGTAACATAACATAGGATGATGTGACAAGAAAAATATTGAGAACCCCACTACCAAGTTATTCTATTTGTGTATCTGCTATACAAAATCTGAGATCTATACCCCAGATGAATGTTTCACTAGATGCCACTATTAGTAATTTAACTGCATTTGAAGTTAATGATTTTGAAAATAGTGTGTCTGCTATTTCTAAGGTTGAATCTGCATTTAAGTATACTTTAAAGATTGGAAAGGCTAGATAATCTTCTCCTAGAGATGGTTATTTGAGCAGTGCTAGAGAGAAATTTTATAGTTGCACTGAAGGACTTGATGAGATATTTACTGAATGTGAGGAGAATGAAAGATAATTTGAAGCTTTGTTGGCTAGAAGGCTACAAAGAGGCAAAGGTAAATACCAAGGTAAGTTACCCTTGAAATGTTTTAATTGTGATAAAATTGGTCACTTTTCAATTAACTATCCAGAGAATGATAAGGAGGAAAAGAAAGATAAGGACAAGAGAGAAAACAGATTCAGGAGATACAAAGACTACAAAAAAAGGTAAGAAATATTGTTATCTTTCTAATGAAGGACAAAGTGATGATGATTCTATTGAGAGCTGTTAGGAATAAGGTGTCTCAACCTTGGATAATTCCTATTCTTATTATTTTTTTTGTAAAATGTATTTCTTGCAAATAATGTAATTAAGTGTGAGTGTACATGTCTAGTTGGCATGTTGATGTGTCACTCCACTTGATGTGTCAGCATCTTGAATTGTGTGTAAGGAGATCATGGCTGAAATGGTTATGACAGATTCCTATGACACATAAGAGCTATTTCTAGGAGAATGGTAAAACCCTAATATGACTATCATTGGGAGTTGCCCTAAAAAGGAAAGCGCAATGATATAAGCATTTTTTAGGGTTACAGGAGAGGATACAAAAGGAGTGTATTGTTGGTATAATCTGGTGCTACTAGATTTGTCTCTGTGTGTCGATTGCCTCCTGAAAGAACTTGCATTGCGAGTGTGTTGTAACCATTGTGTTGAAGATAATACATTGTGCAGGTTTTGGAGTGCTGGGGTTTTTTACCGAAAGGTTTTACCCAGGGTAAATCATTGTGTCATTCTCTATTTTCTGTATTCATGGTATATGTTTGCAATATCTTTGTTAAAGTAGTTAACAAATCTGAAATTGTAAGGATTTAAAAGAATTTGCACAATACTTTCCTTTAGAGATTAGTGTAGGAAGTTGTTTCCACACCTGAGTTTCCTTACAAGTGG
>MU225951.1:4202844-4216630 GCA_018584345.1 Thuja plicata | reverse complement strand
CATCAATTATCTTATTTAATTAAAAGAAAACAATTCCTTTTTATTAAATAAAATAATCTTATTTAATTAAAATTCCTTTTTAATTAAATAATCTTATCTTATTTAATTAAAATCTCTCTTAATTAAAAAATATTATCTCATTTAATTAAAATATCCCTTTTAAATAAATTAAATAATCTTATTTAATTAAAAGAAAATCCCTCTTTTAATTAAATAAAACCCCCACTTAAATCTCTCTTTGTTGAAAAAGGAAATAAATTAAATAAAAAATAAATAAAGTTCCTTTTTCTACACATCTTCTTAAGTGGTGGTCTTTTTGCCTCTTAATCATAGCCTTTGATTTTGCCTCTTAATCTCTACTGTCCATTGCTCTTTATAAGGAAACCTCTCATTCTCATTTAAAAAGAAAAAAAGATTTTAGGCTATTGTTATGTTGCAGGTTTGGAGAACAATTTTGGAGGAGATTTTGAGCACTTGAGCTTGGATATTGCAACTTCTCTCTTCTTGTCTTCTTCTTTCATGCCCCATGGCAATCCGTTTAGATTAATTTTGCACTTGCATGTTAGATTAGATTCATGTTTCCTTTCATAGATTAATCTTGCATTTGTATTTCCTTTCATAGAATAATCATGCATTGTTATCATATAGATTAATTTCCTTTCATGCATTGTTATCATATAGAATAGCTTCCATTTTCATTTGCATGCATACTTGATGATCATGGAGATTAGAATTCTGGCTTTTCCTCTTTGAATCTCTCATTTTATGGTGTACTTGCATTGGCACAAACTAGGTCAATCTGAGGGCTTCCATTACAAACCCTTGCACTCCATGAATAGAGAGCTATGAGTCTCTATTCGAGATCTGATTCTTGAGCAATCTTGGATACAATGATTCATAGAAGTGTGACACATTTTTAGCACACAAAAGCACATGCACCTATAAGAGGAATTTCATGTTCTAGTAGTGTGACATTTTTGTGTGAGATGAAAAACTACCAAGAAATGGGCTTGAAATATTTTGTATGAATCCAATTGACCTTAGATTGGACCCGACTGTTTCTATTTTTTGTTGTGTTATACCTTGCAAAAACTTGCAACTTGAAAAATTTGTTGAACATACATAGATCATTCCTTTTTAGAGTTAGTCTTGTAGCTATATTGAGTGTGAGATTATTGTGTTTGAAAATCTTTAGAAATCATCCTAAATAGTGTCATACACAGAACAAACAGAATCAACATGGGTCCTAAACATACCACTTGTCTTTTATCCATATTTTTTTGTGATTGACATACCCCTTCATATTAGAGGTTCATATCCTACATCTTAGTGTTATTATTATATTTAGAACCTTACATAGTCATTTGCCTTTTTGCATAGTCATCATTTTAGTCTCAAAAATCCAAAAAAACATAGCTTGCATATCCTAGGGTCAAGTATTACACTTCCTAGAGTCATTTGGCAAATTAGAGGATACATCTTTTTAGGACATTCCTATAGTGGTCTTGCGTATAATCTTGACTTCATTAAAATTTTGGTTACCGTCTTTATCTACTTGCCTTTTCTTAGGAACTTCTCATTTTTATCAATATTTTTTCTTATTCGCAGACATCATTGTCATAATTGTCTATTTTTGTTCTACCTTTTGAAGTCAAGATAGTCCTCATTATCATTTGAGTCTTTCCTAGAGGGTTTACCTTCAAAATTATTAGAATCTCTCTTAGGGTATAGTACCTACACCTTAGGCATCATTCTATATAATCATTCATAATTTGCATTAACATCCCAAAATCATCAAAAAACCCAAAAAACTAGTTTACCTTTTGTCTTTTTCATAATCCCAAAAATACCAAAAATAAAGTCCTAATCTAGTTGTCCTAGTTGTCTTAGTTATAGGTTTTCATTCTTGCACATGTCGTTCACATGATCCATTAAAGGTAAAGGTAAAATGGACCAAAACAAAGACCCCAATAATATTCCTACTAGTGACATTGACATCACATCCCTAAGGACCTTAACACTAGATTTCAAAAACCCAGAGATGATGCAACGTCACAAGAAAAACAAAGTTGACATCCCATAATTACCTCCAATACCTCCACCAAAAGATGATTTCTCACTTGAAATCATCAGGGATGGATTGCAAAGGTGAAGAGGTTGGCATTTCTTTACAAGACCCTGATGTAATGACTGTTGTGGGGTCCATACTAGCAATCGACCCAAATCTATACTTTGACTTACTTGCACAAAATAGTGCTAAGTTAACCATTGGATTTGACACATCCACCATAGTAGAGGATGTACACATGCCATCATCTTGGGTTGCTGCAACTACACTCCCTCCACTCACTTCCATCCTTCCATCTAGCAACATCACTCAAAGTGCAGTCCTAAGTCACCACATCTTCCACTACACTTGGGATCCAATACAATAATCCTCTATTTGCCAATTGTCCAACCACATCAAGTGCACTTATCACCATAGAAACACCTTCTATGTTTTTTTTTGACTCATCCAACAAGTACATCTCAAAAAATGGCAGCAATTGTTTCCACTATGGCTCCCCAAGGTCAAAACCCTATCAGTCTTCAACTAGGTCCCCTACCCAATCAAATACCTCTCCTATAGGGGGAACCTCAAAAAAAACCTCCTAGTGGTCTTCACCTAGGTGTCCCTTCCAACCAAGGACCACCCCTAATCATTCAAGGGACATCTCAACAACAACCTCTGGCCAATTCTAATTATTCAGGGATTCTTTCTAGCCTTTTTATACAATATGAAGCAACTTGATCCAACGCTTCCCATCCTACAACACCACCCCAGTCTGTTCCACCAACATGTGTACCTCAAATTCATGTAAACATGGGGTAAAAATGCCCATACAATCAGACATTGTCCTATAATTGTGGGATCCCATTTGCTAATCCTAACATAGTGTCATTCATATTGATGCCTTTCTAAATTCCTTACTCAATAGCTCCTAACCCTCCAATAACAGGTCATAAATCTACAAATAGGATCTCCTAAAAGATCTTACACATCATTTGACCTTAGTCCTTATCCATTTGATATGATGCTATACTTGTCACCTTTTACACACAACTTTGAGACACATACGATATTTTTCCACAACCTACATAGAAGTGGCATATGATGACTCCTACCTTATGAGACTTTTTCCATGTAGTCTCGGGGGTCATCCATGGAGTGGTTTTCCACACTTCCTCCTGGGATACGATCATAGAATGAACTAGTTAAAAAGTTCATATCGCATTATTCACACAACATCATCATGGAAATAATAATAATGGATCTCTGTACTACCAAGCAAAAGAGCAGGGATAACTTTGCCTTATTTCTACAATGTTGGAGGAATGTTGCCTCCAAGGCATATTTCTACATACCCATAAAGGAAAATATCCACATGTTCATTGAAAACTAACAACTAGACATGATATGTGAACTAAACTCCCAACACATTAAGTCCTTTAAAGAGCTAGCCAAGCAAGGGATAAAGGAAGAAAGATCCCTCACCTTAAAGGGAGTAATCAAGAAAGAGACCAGTACTAAAATACTATATGATAAATCCAAATACTAGTCCAAAAACAAGAATGTGACAAATGATGGCATTGTCGATGCTAAAATGGCACAACCCATCCTAGAGATACAAGCACTGATAAATGTCCAACAATATCAAAAGTCAAAAAATGTCCAAAATTTCAACAACACTTCTCCTAGGGAGAATCCCCATTCATGCTAGAAAAATTTTAACCAAAGTTTTGCAAGGACCCAAATTCCACATAGAGATTTTACTCCTCTTACAAAACCTCTTGAGAACATCCTTAAAGAATTGTTATAGTCTCATTCTATTAATCCACCCGAGATAAGATCATATGATGGTCCCTATAAACTAGTATGGTGGAACGATAACAACTTCTATGATTATCACAAAACTAAAGGACAAAAAATGATTCATTATTTTTAGCTGAAGAACATTGTCTAGGATTTCATCGAACATGGTGAAATTAAATTTGTCGTAAATTCTAGCACCACAAACCAAGACCATAAGATCTTCCAAAATCCATTGATGGATCATGAAAAAGTTAAGGCCTCCACATCTAGACACGATAATAAGGAAAACCTCATCTATACCAAACTAGATCCCAACTTAACCATAAACACCATCATTATTTGAGGTCCAAACACTAACTTCATTGTTACCACCCACCACTACAAAATCATAGTATAAGGGGCCTCATCAAAACCTGCTTTACCAAATAAATCGTCCACTCTACCATCACGTCAATATAACCTATTTGACCATTTGAAGAATACCTCGACATAAATCTCCATCTTTGAACTTCTTCACATTTTACCAAACCATAAAGAAATCTTAGATACAACCCTACAATAATCATCCATCCCAAAAGACATAGATGTCGATGAGTTTCAAGACATGGTTGGATATATGTCCACACCACACCATGTCATTTTCACTAATAAATACCTTCCAACAAATAATTCATCCCACAATGATCCTTCACATCTATAATTCTTCATCCACCTCCACAAAATTAGCGAAGTCTTGATAGATGGAGGAGTTCGTCTGAATATCTATACACTAAAATTGGTACAAGCAATGTTCTACTCTAAGAGTTGTGTAAACATTACCAAAAAGATCATAATAAGAGCTTATGATGATGAGGAACATCCTTCCAAGGGCATGATGAGCCTCCCAATTAGATTGGGTCCAACAACACAAGATATTACATTCTAGGTACTAGACCTAGAGGTGGGTTATAACATGTTCCTAGGGAGACCATGGATCAATTCTATGCAGGCCATACCATCTAATTATCATCAATGCCTTAAGTTTCCTTACATTGACATTTAAATCACCATGCCTGGTGATAGAGATCATTTTATTTACCACACAAATATTAGAGGAGTTGTTTCCAATTAGGTACCCAACAATAAGGAGGCATCTACTATTTTCTTGTCTCAAAATGTAGATTCTGCAAGTCTTGTTTAATCAACTACAGAACCTACATGAAAACTCAAGATCCAAATTTAGGAGAAAGGATGCAGAGAATACACCTATGCAAAATCCTTCTATGTAGGCAAGTTACTTATCTCACATCATTCATATGGAAAACCTATACAACCTCTAGAGATGAAACATCATCTGACAATTGTCCATCCACGAACATTTTTTTATAATATGGGATGAAATACATGAATAAATCACTAAGGACACTTGATCTTCTTGGTTGTATATAGACAAAGAACTCCATGTGGTCAAAATTCTAGTACATGAATATGGATGTCCCGATACCCTATTATCCAGAAACAAGGGTATAATGGATGCTCTACCCTTGGAAAGAATGAAAAAGGAATTATGGAACCAATTGCACCTACTCAAAACCCAAGGTTTGGTGGTTTAGGTTATAGACCACCTGCAGAAGGTATTTTAAATATCTCATTGCCCACTAAGATTAATGCTTGTGTTTATAACAAAGTTGAGACATTTGAACATTTCCATTCAAACATAGACTCAAATGATTATGAATGGAATTTCCCACATACCACCAGTACCCTATATCTTAATGTGACCATTTCTCAACTATCTTTACAAGATGGATCCATAAACCGTTGAGCTTGGATTAAGGAATTTTTGAACTGATCTGAACCTTCATCCTCATCCTCATCTGAAACTTATGAATCAATTTTTGAATCATATGTCAATACCTTGGCCGACTCTGAGTTTCCTCCTTTAAAACCAAGGATAGCATAGCCTTTGTCTACCTTGACCTTTGTTGGAATAATTGAATGGTGTGTACTAAGAGGGGAGGGGTGAATCAGTACCCTTTAAAATTTTATCAATTAACCTTTAATCCTTTAGTAATCAATTCCTTGCATTACCGACCATAGATGCTATACTATCTTTATGCATGTAATATCAAATCGTAAACTTAATTGCATGTAAACATTCATTAAACATAACAACACATGATACAAGAATTGGTAACACAGAAAAACCCTGTTAGAACGTAAAAAATATGGTGGGGATGAAACCCAAAAAGCTTCACTATCTGCAGAATGGAAGGTGTCGGTTAAGGCTTACAAGTTTGATCACTTCTGATGATCTTACCTTGTTAGGAGTAACATTTTAGACTGGTTAGGTCTACCTGGTTAAGAGATTTAGAAACATTATTTAGTGTGCACTTGTTTAAGAGATTTAAAAAAGGATTTTTAAATCCACCTTCTTAAAGGATTTCTTCTATTTTCTACACTTGTTAGAATGCAGTCAAAAATACTCGTTGACCTGATTACATGCAATCTTGAATTGCTAAGTACAGATCCTTTAATTTTACAATATGATGTATCACCTGTAGTGATTGATTAATACCTTTGTTCTACTCGATAGCCTTGAATCTTGTTCTTTATAAATGATTTCATCTTTTGTTGTCCTTCTGCATAAAACTCTCTATCTGATCCATAGATGTCTGTTGCAGCTACAATCATCATGTCTGATTGATTTCTACATCTATTTATACAATGAATTGACCTAAATAGTTTTCATGCTTTACAATGATAACTCTATGATCAAAGGTTTACAACTTGACCTTGATCTCCTAGTTTGCATGTTTTCAACCAGTTAGAATGATTAAAACAATTACATTTTCTTTACTTGTCCCTCAAGAAATGTTTTTAAAGACAAGCTTTAAAGATAAATATAAAACTCAAGTGTTTTATCTAACGTGTAACTCAGATCCAAATTTCTCAAAATTAAAGTTGTCTCTCGGTAGACTGGTGCTCAGTTTTCTCTGTATTCTTTCCTCAGTGATATCTCTGTAGACAATCTGCTTCTCGGTTTTCTTTGTAGACTGACTGTCGGTTTACATTGTGAACTTATCTGTCGATGAAGACTGGTTTCGGTGTTCTCTTGCACTTAACATTTTTGGTGGCCTTTGTGAACTGTTGTGTTAGGTTGCACTATAAACCTATCTTTTGGTGATCATGTTACCAACGGTTCAAAAACTATTTCCTTTGTATACTAATGACAAAATATGATCATCAAGCTCCCCCTTTGACATTAGTATCAAAAACTGATATGTGCAAAGCTAAAATGTTTTTAGTATATACACCATGTGTTTACCATGTCAATATAACTCCCCCTATGTGCATGCCTCGGTATAGTATATGCACATGTCTATACACTTTCCTTTATATATATATATATCCCCCTTTCACCTTATCACACCAAATCATTTCCCCTTTTATCATATCAATTCCCCCTTTTTATAATAATGACAAAGGTGTAATACTTTCAATTTGTAAAAAATGTTGGAATGGGATTTTTGAATGTCCTCTAATTGCTTTTCCCATTGTTCTTTGAGGTTCTCAAGGGTTATTATTTCCAAGGTGATTCTTGCATGCATATCATATATTCTTTCTATAACAGACATTTTTGGGGTGGCATTCAGTATTTTTGTCAAAGTAATATGTTGTTGTAGTAATGTGAGATTTGGTACGAGTAGAGCCTAGAGCTCGATTACCCCATCTATGAATTTGGATTATGCCTCTTGAATCTCAAGTATCAACCTTTTTTCTTCCTTAATCTTGTCAAAATGCAAATTGAATGCATTTTCATTGGTTGTGAGACCTTGTGCACTAGCATTAAGATCTGCATCTATCTTTGCAATCTTTTCACTACTCTCCTTAGTGAATTGCTCTAAGGTGCATAAATTTTGAACTAAGGTTATAACTTTTGAAATAATTGGTTCCAATTTATTGACTAGTTTAGATAGCTTTACCTTATTCTCTATCACTTCTTGGCTGATTTTCTCTGTTAGCTAGTATTGGTGCTTATGCTTTACACATTCTTCTATTGCCTTCTATGCATCTACATTCTGTGATGTGATGACCTCGGCGAGAACTACTAATTGATCAAGAATGGGAGCATTTTGATCAATTTTAGTATCAAGTACAATTTGCAATAGTATATCCTTTGTATTTTCTACTACCTATGTGTCCTTGTTCTCCTTTTTGAGCTTATCTTGTATAGCTTTCCTTTTACAAAGTTCTACATACTTTGTAAGTGACTTTGGATCCAATGTTCTTGGATTACAGTCAGGTATTTCTATTAACTCATCTAAGGTGACTGGATTTTTATTCTTCTTCTATTTCTTTGCAATTGTGGTGGAGGAAGTTTTATGTAGCACCATAGCAAGATCCTTTGCTTGGTTTGATGTACTTGGTGGAGGCTTTGGAGGTGTTGTGCCTTTTACCTGTTTCTCGGTATTCACCTGTCGGTTGGTTGTAAACATCTCCACATCAACCTTAGCTTTATTTGTAGCTTCTCCTTCTGTATCCTTTGGTTTGGCATCACATTTTTCTTCACTTGCATCTTTATGCTCCCCATCTGTTACTTTCTGTTCATCGGTTGTGATTTTTTGCTCCTCTTCACCCTTATCCTTGAGTATGCTTGCATCATGCTCAAGTGTTGTATCTTTTGTTTCTATCATTATATTTATAGCTTGTATCAATAATGGTATGTCACTTGGTATATTTGTTTGTGGAACATTTATTGTAGTGTCATGTTCCTTGATTTTCTCGGTGGCACTAGTGACATCTTCATCTGCCTTTACCTCATTGGCAGGATCACAAGTGATATCTATTATAGTCACATCTTGGATTTTCACATCTGTTATGTCTCCTAATGATTGCAATATCTAAGGTACATCATTCATGGCCTTGCTTTCATGTATTGTCAATTTAGCTAGATTGATGTCCTCGGTGTCATTTATTAAGATGTGTTCAGGGCTTGGTGTAGCATGTTTCTCTTCATTGTGAGGTGTCTCGATAATGGCTATTACCTGCTTGGGTCGTGTATCCTCTTTAGGTGGATTGATTATTCCTCTCCAAGTATCATCAATTTCTTTGTCAAGCTCTATTAATCTTCCCTGTAGTAATTTGTAGGCTCTTAATTTTGCAGAGAACTTCTTTGAATGCTTCTTCATCATTTCATCAATTTCTTCCATCTTTGACTTGGGTGGCATAATTGAAACTAGGTATATTTCCCTTATTTGACTTTCAGAGTTTAGTGCATATTTCCACCTACCTAATATTCTTTCATTAAGTTCTTGTGGCATCATCTTATCAAACTGTACAGGTATATATTTGAATACAGTCATTGCCTAGATGATGGATTCTTCAATCTTTTTCTGATCCTTGGGAGATAAGGTTAGCCATTTCCTTATTTTAGCATTTGACATGCTACCTATATTGACTATTAATGCAGCAATCTCATCAATTATCATAGGAAATTTGTACTTTTTGGGTTGTTCATCCTGTTCAGTGTCTTCCTTATCTTCCTTTCTTAAAATTAATCTCCTTCTCCTCTTTGGTTATGATGTTTGACCGGTTTGAGGCTTTCTTTTATAAGTCCTCACTTTTCCTTTCTTAACCGGTGATGAGCTTGCATCTTTTGTTGTTTGACTCCTTGTTCTTGATGTAGCATTTGTCTTTGGTTTCTTTGGGGGTGGTGCATCAGGCTTTGTTGATTCGAAGTCACTCAATTTTTCACCTTCATTGATGGGTGACTATCTCTCGGTGTCATCTTTTTGTTATGTTTCTTCTTCATTAACTGACAAATTTTTCTCAAGTGTCTTTACCATTATAGTCTTCTTTCATTCTATCTTTTTAACAACTAAGCATATTTTGATTCTGGCCTTAGCTTCTTCATAGGTGCCAAATCTTGGTGATGATTTGTCCAGTGGTTCAGTCAATGATACTTCAATAGCATTCATGGCCTGATCTATGTTTATCTCATAGTCAAGTGGTGCTAACCATGCTATCCTTAGTACAACTAGTTTGATCAAAGTTGTATCAGTGTCCACCATGAAACAAATACCATCTTTATATTGATCCACCAGTTGTTCTGGTATCCTCATCCTTTTCTGTATTCTTTCATTAAATCCAATGAAATATTCATCCATGAATGATGTAAATTTGTCCCCTAGTGACTTAATAAATTCACTAATTTGAATTGTCACTGGTCGGGTAGTGTCCCAATTGACATTATTGACAGATGGGAAGAAGTCTTGAAAGTAGAAGAATATACACATGAGGAGTGAACCGAACTTACATGAATTATATTTTTTTGATCTAATGGTTCTCATGTTCTCCTCTAGTTGCTTCAATAGAAGATCAGATATATCCAATTGTAATCCCTTCTTCACAATCTTGTGACTAGTGTCAACTGCTATGCATGTAATTTATTCAGTCTTTTGGCTTGGAATACCTTGTATCCCAGCACACATGCACCTAATTTCAGTTTTGGATCGATGATGGAATTTATCTTCAATCCTCTACCATCCCATACTGCACATGTCATCTTTTCTATGTTAGGGCGAGGAGGATGTTTTAGTGCATTTGCCTTTTTGGTTACTGGCTAACTAGTTACTGCATGTATTACATTTTTGGTGATCGGTTTTGACTCATCACATCTTTTGGTCATGTACCCGGCTAAGAACTATCCAGATCCTTTCAATTTTGAATTATTTTGGAAACATTAGGGCATTTATTAGCCCTTTCACCTCAATATGTGTATGTTCATCTTTGATGTTTCCGTCTGTGAAAATATTTTTGTAAGCTTCCTCAACTTCCAAATCTATGATTTCTGCAACTTTGCAGTGGATATAGGCTCAGACATCGTCGACTAGAAAAATCCTAGGTGGTATGCTCAAGAATGCTCTAGCATCGTCGGGTTGTGAAGCTACCTCTTGATAGAATTTGTACATAGGCTCTTCATATGTAGTGTTCTTGATTAGGTTGAACTTTTTATCTTTGGAATTCTTGATATTTGAAACACGTGAAGTGGTTGCCATTGTTTCTGTGAAATTAGGGCTTTTCCTATAAGCAAACTGTGGGCTCGGTGAGTCTTAGCTACTCACTTGATCTACTGTAGATGTTGTAAATCTTTCTGAATACCGTGAATATGTTTGTGAGTCACTCTGCAATCTGGTTGCTATTCTTTTCTCTATTTTATTCTACTTCTCTCTGCTCTTTGCTCTTAGCTGCTTTATGAATGAATGAGATTTTCCATTACCCTTTTATAGACAATGCCCTAAGTGGTGCAATAAATTCTTTACCCACTTCTCATTTTTTGAAGATGGAGTGGCTTGGGGAGCATACTAGCTTCATTCTCGATGAGAATGTGATGCTCAGGGTAAGTGTCAATTCAATTGACCTTTCACATGTTAACCAACGAAGCTCAGTATGCATCAAAGGCTTCAGTGTCTTTTTACATGGTTACCGACGATGCTCGGTTTACATTAACAACTTAGATTTTAAATTTTCACTAATGATTCTCGGTATGCATTTGACCGACGAGATTGGATTAAAAAATTCATAACAAGTAATACCATAGTGATGACATGTAAGTAATTGAATGTTTGATAATATTAAGTTGAAGATAATGCAAGGCATTAAATCAGTTAATGGTTTGTATTTTCATTGATGTCAACTTGATATCATATGTACGGTCATGTACATAATGCCAAAGACTTCAAAGAATCAATGGAACCAAGGTTATGCTTTCAGTAATGCATAAAAGTCAAGTATTCGCTAAGTGACAGATAACACCAATGGAGTGCACACCATCAGAAAAGGCAAAGAAGAAAAGTCACAGTGATACCTGACGAGAAGAAGACAATGTTACCTGATGAAGCAAAGCCACAGGATGCCTGACGAGCTAAAAATAGATTTTTTTGACGAGTATAGATCCAATGATGCCCGACAGATGGAGATCCCAAAGCTAACTGGAGTCATGCCGATGGAGTTGTCAGTTGTCACTGACAACAAACTGAAGATTTGACTGACAAAATAGAGAGTTTAGAAAATGACAAAATATCTAGCTGGAGGGAGCTAAAGATAGACTTAACTAGTTGTTTTCTTTGTTTTATTTGACCAGTGTTAAGTGATTGATTTAAAGATGATTTGTATAGTTGGCATGAAGATAACTATGAGAAAAATTAGGAGTTAGGTTTTTAATCTAATTGGGTAGATTATTTTTCATGCCAAGAATCAAGAATCAAGAATCAAGAATTAAGAATCAATGAATATTATGTCTATATAAGAGACAAACTTAATTCATTTAAAAAGAGATTACATTCACAAAAAGGGATTAAGGGGAGTGAATAAAAGGAGGATGCTGAAGAGAAACTGATGAAGAACAACTTCATGCAGTACTGATCAATCAAGTCGAAGAAGAGCTAAGGAATTCTGTAGACACCGACGAACAGTGAGCACAACATCACAGACTAGAAAGTGTGGAGCACAAAAGAATTGAATTGATACATTGATCAGAGAGGTAATGTAATTAAATAGATATGAAAATCTATAATTCAAGTTGCATTAGAAACATGTCATATTGTTTCAGTTTAACCATTGAAGCATCAAGTCTCTTAACAGAGTAGGACTTAACAATCTTCTATATATTGAGGTACATCCCAAGGAGTGCCAAAAATGTTGATTCATGAAAGTAGCATTGGATATGCCTGATGCCTATTGATAGTCTAAGAGAGAGGATGATTCAAGGATGGAAACATTAGATGCCTGATACTAAGTGACAACCTATATGTGTAGAATCCTCTAACAAGGTCACACCTAATAGTGTGTTTGTAACCTTTAACAGGGTTGGCTCTTAATAGGGCTCACTTTAGAAGATTGAAAATTTGGGGTATCGGTCCCAGTGGTTTTTTCCCTTAATAGGGTTTCCATGTTAAAATCCATGTGTTATATGTGTGTATGATGCATTTCTTTATTGTTTTGTATCTTACATAATTCATTTTGGATATATCGGTATACTCTGCATATTTAGTGTATTTTGGTAAATAGATATATACTACTTATCGGTAATCAAGGAGAACAAGGACAGACAAGGAAAACTGATAGACAATTTATCATTATAAGTATTGCATGGCATGCATCTTGTAGGGACTTAATAATCTGAGGTTTATTTGATTGGTGGTTAAGTTTAAGGATAGGTTTTTGAGGCCACTGATTCACCCCCCTCTTAGTTATTACTAAAAATTGGTATCAGAGCTTGTGTGCTTAGAAGAAAGGTTTCAAGACCTAAGCCAAAGATCACAAGATGAACAGACGAGATGTGCCCAAGTTGAACAAAGATAATTTTTCTTCATGGAAGAGTAGGATAATACTCCACTTATCAGGTATTGGTAATGATGTTACTCAATTCCTAGAAATTGAATATGTGTTGCCCATAGGAGCACCAACAGTTGAAAAAATGAGAGATAAGCATGAACATAACGGCATGATGATAGAGCTTGCTTCCTCACTCTTTGATGCTAAAATTGAAGATGTCAAAGAATGCAAAACTGCAAAGAAAATGTGAGACAAATTGAAGCTTGTACATGGTGATGACAAAAATGTTTTGAGAGCCAAGGAAGAAAGCCTTAGAGGAAAGCTTGATGATATCAAAATGAAAGAAGGAGAAAATATCACTCAGTACAACGCAAGAATAAAAGAGGTAGTCAATGCTATCCAAGGAGTTGGAGGTGTACTAGAAGAAGATACAGTAGTAAGTAAAATTCTAAGAACCTTATTGCCTACTTATGCTATTAGAGTATCTGCCATTCAAGAAATGAGAGTAGTAGCAAATAGAAATGTTACTCTAGATAGTTTAATTGGAAGAATGATTTCATTTGAGATGAATAACTTTGATAATAGTGTCTTACCAAACATAGAGTTTGCATTCAA
>MU225951.1:4190935-4202715 GCA_018584345.1 Thuja plicata | reverse complement strand
GTAAATTACCACTTGTTTGTTTTAATTGCAAAGAGATTGGACACTTTGCTGCAAGATGTACTAACAGAAGAAAAGATGATAGAAGTAATGATAGATCTTTTGAGAAGAAGTCTGATAGAGGTGATTACAGAAGCTACCGACAATTAGAAAGAAGAGATACTCGAGACTATAAGGATAAAGGAAAGAAGGTCAGCTATCTAGAAAAATTGAAGGATGATGATACTAACACCGAATCTGATGAAGACATCGAGATGGTGTTTGTGGCTGTAAAAGATGATTCAGATGATGATGAAGAAAGGTATGTAGAAATAGCTCTCATATCTAAAATTAGCAAAAATAATGTTTGGATCATAGATAGTGGCTGCACTCATCATATGACTGGTGATAAGTATAATTTTGAGACTTTTGAGTACTACAAGGGTGGATCAGTAAGAATGGGAAATGATACACCTTGTCTAGTTGAAGGTAGAGGAACAATAATGTTGAATAACCAGATAAAGTGTGCGAATGCTTATTGGGTAAATGGATTGAATTATAATCTATTGAGTATTTCTCAGTTGAATAATTCAGCCCATAAAGTTGCATTTGAAAATAAGAAGGCAAAGATCTTCAACAAATCTGGAAATCGGATTGGTACCGGTGAACAAACTAAAGGTAACTTATTCTATCTAAATAATACTGACTACACTTGTTTGATTGCTACAAACGAAGACATATGATTATGGCACAAAATATTGTGTCATGTGAACTTTGACAACATGATAATGATTAGAAAAAAGAGAAATGCCAGAGGCTTACCGACGATGACCAAGCCCGACAACATCATGTGTAAAAACTGTCAAAAAGGTAAAATGACAAAGTCTAGTTTCAAAAGAAAAACCCATACATCTGATACAATTCTAGAATTAGTCCATACTGATTTATGTGGACCTATGAGGATAAAGAGTTATTATGGAGATAGATATTTTATTCTCTTTGTTGATGATTACTCTAGAATGATGACAGTTATGTTTCTAAAAGATAAATCAAAAGCATTTAAGATGTTTAAATAGTATAAGGCTATGGTAGAGAAACAAAGTGGTAAGGATCTAAAATGTTTGAGATTAGATAGAGGAGGAGAATTTATATCAGATGAATTCACTAATTTCTATAATGAGCATGGTATAAAAAGACAAGTTTTTGCACCAAGAACACCACAACAAAATGGGATTGCTGAGAGAAGGAATAGATCAATAGCTGATTGTGCTAGAACACTGATGATAGAAAAAGGCATTACCCAAATATTCTGGAGGGAAGCTGTCAAAACTGCTATTTACACATTGAACAGAGTACAATTGAAGAAAGACACCAAGAAGATACCTTATGAGCTATGGTATGGATACACACCCAATGTAAGTTATTTCAAAAATTTTGGCAGTCAATGTTATATCTTAAAAGATGATAGAAATGGAAAAATTGACTCCAAAAGTGATGAAGGAATTTTTCTAGGGTATTCTACCAAGAGCAAGGCTTACAAATGTCTAAACAAAGCCTCTAACAAAATTATTGAAAGTGCAAATGTAAAGATAGATGAATTTGAAGAGAAGAATGAACAAGAAAGCACTAAAGAACTAGAGGAATACAATAATTTCACCTACAATGAGGAACCTGACACTCTATCCTACCAACAATGTAGAGCTCCTGAGCTACAAATCATTTCTCCTGAGCATCAGGCTGCAAATACGGACGGTCAAGATAATGATCAAGATAATGTGCAAGGTGATGAAGAACAAAATGAAGATCAAAATAATGATCAAGCTAATACATAAAGAACTGTACCTGTACTTGCAAGATATGCAAGAAGGAATCATCCAGAGATCCAGTTCATAGGAGATAAGAAAGCTGGTACAAGAAAAAGAAGTAAGTCTCTAAACTCAAGCTATCTAATTTGTGAGTTTGAGCCAAAATTTATCGATACTGCACTAGATAATGAAGAATGGATAAGTGCTATGAATGATGAGATTGAGCAAATTGAGAAAAACAAAACATGGTCACTTGTGCCAAGACCAGATGACAAGAATGTCATCGATACAAAATGGATATTTAGGAATAAGCTGAATGAGAATGGAGAAGTCACAAGGAACAAAGAAAGACTAGTATGTAAGGGGTATGCACAAGAGGAATGTATAGACTATGGAGAGACCTTTGCACCCATTATTGCTAGGATAGAAGGAGTAAGAATATTACTTTCTTATGCTACATTCAAAGGATTCAAAGTATATCAAATGGATGTCAAATTAGCATTCCTAAATGGAATACTTGAAGAAGAGGTATACATTGAACAACCAGAAGGGTTTGTTGATCTAGACAAAAGGAACATGGTATGTAGACTTCACAAAGCCTTGTATGGATTGAAACAAGCTCCAAGAGCTTGGTATGAACAAAGTCATTCCTATCTACTAAATATTGGATTTGTAAGGACTAGTGAAAAGAGTAATCTTTATTTAAAGGAAGATACTGATGCTAACACTTTGATTGCTGAAATATTTGTTGATGACATCATATTTGGAGGCAATGATATGCAATGCAAATCATTTGCAAATGAGATGAGCAAAGAGTTTGAGATGTCTATGTTTGGATAAATCAAGTTCTTTCTTGGTCTCCAGATCATGCAACAAGGAGAAGGCATTTTCATTACACAGTCCAAGTACATCAAAGAGGTCCTAAAAATATCAAGATGGAAGAATCCAAACCATTTGGAACATCGATGGCTACTGGATGTAAGTTAACAAAGGAGGACAAGACAAAAGAGGTAAATCAGACTTTGTATAGATCAATGATTGGAAAACTCATGTATGTTGTACACACTAGACTAGATATTGCACATGCAATAGGAATTGTTGCTAGATTTTTTGCTAACCCCAAAGAATCACATATGACTGCTGTGAAAATAATTCTAAGATATCTAAAGAATACTAAGAAATTTGGGTTATGGTATAGAAGAGAAGGAAAATTTGAACTCAAGGTGTTTACCGACGCTGATTGCGCTAGAAATCTTGATGATTGGAAGAGAAAAACTGGAGGAGCATTCTTTATGGGTGACAGACTTGTCACATGGATTAGCAAGAAGCAAGGATGCATCTCTCAGTCTACTGCAGAAGCAGAATATGTTGCTGCTGCTGCAAATTGCTCAAACATTGCATGGATCAAATAGTTGCTGGAAGGTATGCATATGAAGATCTCAGAACCAGTGATTATCTATTGTGATAACACCAGTGCAATAAATATTTCAAAGAATCCAGTCATGCATGCTAAGACTAAACACATTGCCATCAAGTATCATTATTTGAGAGAACAAGTTCAAGAAAAAGAGGTGATACTTGAGTATGTGTAATCAAAAGACAATTGGCTGATATCTTCACCAAGGCACTACCCAAGGATACATTTGAGTACTTAAGAAAAAGACTAGGGGTCAAACCCTTGTCTACCAGTCAGTAAAATGACTAAAGGCTACACCAACCTACATATTATCAGAATATCATTCATGTTGATGCAAGAAAAGAGATGAAATTCAAAAGATACATCTATATACAGACAGGTATATATCAGAACCAAGCACTAGAGCATATTGTTGTATTACTGATGGATAAGGAAAATTCAAGGAATATATTATAAATAGAAAAAAAATGATTGCTTGACATGAATGTTAGATATTTGTAAAATATTTGTTTGGCATTGCTGTCAAAGGGAGAGAGATTATCCATATTATCACATCCTTCAAGAAAAAGAGAGAATAGATTATCCATCATCAGATTACTCCAACATGGAGAGATTATTATATCCTCAGGGAGAGAAAATTGTATGAAAGATGATTATACAAAGGGAGAGTTACTAACAAGAGAAAATAGTCAAAAGAGAGAAATTGACACAAGAAGAGGACTCAAAACATCAGAAGAAAAAGAGCTACAAGAATCAAATCTAAGCTAAAATAGAGCTTATCAGAGTTTAGACATTTTTCAGTTGACAAAAGGGAGAGAATGGTAGTTTGATGAATCTCAATGATTGTATTTCATATTGTATTAGAAATAGTATAGTGTGATAATATAGTATGTTTCCATCAATGCCGAAGGGAGAGATTGATGACATGTAATTGATTGAATGTTTTATTATATTAAGTTGAAGATAATGCAAGGCATTAAATCAGTTAATGGTTTGTATTGTCATTGATGTCAACTTGATATCATCTGTACGATCATGTACATAATGCCAAAGACTTCAGAGAATCAATGGAACAAAGTTTATGCTTTCAACAATGCATAAAAGTCAAGTATTCTCTAAGTGACAGACAACACTGACGAAGTGCACACCATCAAAAAAGGCAAAGAAGAAAAGTCACAGTGATACCTGATGAGTAGAAGAAAGTGTTTCCCGATAAAGCAAAGCCACAAGATGCCCGACGAGCTAAAAATAGAGTTTCCCAATGAGTAAAGATCCAATGATGCCTGACAGATAGAGATCTCGAAGCTAATTGGAGTCACGCTGACGGAACTGTCAGTTGTCACTGACAACAAACTAAAGAGTTGACCGACGGAATAGAGAGTTCAGAAAATGCCAAAATATCTAGCTGGCAAGAGCTAAAGATAGACTTAAGTAGTTTTTTTCTTTATTTTATTATACCAGAGTTAAGTGATTGATTTAAAGATGATTTGTAAAGTTGGCATGAAGATAAATACGAGACAAATCAGGAGTTATGCTTCAAATCTAATTGGCTGGATTGTTTTTCACGCCAAGAATCAAGAATCAAAAATCAAGAAGCAATGAATATTATGTCTATATAAGAGATAGGCTTAATTCATTTTAAAAAGAGATTACATTCACGAAAATGGATTAAGGGGAGTGAATAAAAAGAGGACGCTAAAGAGAAACTGATGAAGAACAACTTCATGCAGTACTGATCAATCAAGTTGAAGGAGAGCTAAGGAATTCTGTAGACATCAATGAACAGTGAGCACAACATCATAGAGAAAAAATTGTGGAGCACAAAAGAATTTAATTGATACATTGATCAGAGAGGTAATGTACTTAAATAGATCTAAAAATCTACAATTCAAGTTGCATTAGAAATAGGTCATATTTTTTCAGTTTAACCATTGAAGCATCAAGTCTCTTAACAGAGCAGGACTTAACAGTCTTCTATATATTGAGGTACATCCCAAGGAGTGCCAAAAAGGTTGATTCATGAAAGTAGCATTGGATATGCCCGATGCTTATTGATAGTCTAAGAGAGAGGCTGATTCAAGGATGGAAGCATTAGATGCTCAATACTAAGTGACAACCTATATGTGTAAAATCCTCTAACAAGGTCACACCTAACAGTGTGTTTGTAACCTTTAACAGGGTTGGCTCTTAACATAGCTCACTTCAGAAGAGTGAAAATTTGGGGTGCCGGTCCTAGTGGTTTTTTCCCTTAATAGGGTTTCCATGTTAAAATCCATGTGTTATATGTGTGTATGATGCATTTCTTTATTTTTTTGTATCTTACATAATTCATTCTGGATATATCGGTATACTCTGCATATTTACTGTATTTTGGTAAATAGATATACTGCTTATCAGTAATCAAGGAGAACAAGGATAGACAAGGAAAATTGATAGATAGTTAATCATTATAATTATTTCATGGAATTCATCTTGTAGGGACTTAATAATGCGAGGTTTATTTGATTGGTGGTTAAGTTTAAGGATAAGTTTTTGAGGCCACTGATTCACCCCCCCTCTCAGTTATTACTAACACATAGTGCATCTTTATTTATGCTAATTTGGAATATTATCAATGTATAATGGAACTGATGTAAAATATAACTTGGTATAGTGTAGTTCCATACTTACTTGTTCTACCTAGGTGGGGGTGGTGATATCACCGAATCCATTGGATGAAGTGTCACCAACTGTAGTGCTTAGTCCAACATCATTAGTGTTTGTATCTTTCCTCCACATTATGTTTCTCATCTTCCTAATGTCTTCAATGGTATTTCCATTGGAAAAAGTGCTTGAATCTATTACTTGGTCTTTGTAGTCCTTTCTTAGATGACCAACCCTATGACAGTGTAAGCATGCCATTCTAGGGTTATTCCAGCTTCTAGACCTTCTCATCCATTTTCTCATGTAGTTTGCAGCTATGTGTCCATATCTACCACATGTTGTGTAGTTTGTCCATGTGTTGTAATCCCAAACATATGAGTTACTGACTCTTTTTGGTTGATAAGAATTTTCTTTTTCTTTTGGCTTCCATGCCTGCTTTTTCTTTTCCTACATTCAAGAGATGTGTGCCCATGCATTTTGCAAGTAGGACATTAACTTTTCCATGTAGTTTTCCTTCTTTGTTTGTTTCACCTTAGATCTGCATCCATGTGCTTTGTGTCCTTTCTTGTTACACTTATAACAATTTCCTATGAATGTAGATGTGGATTTAGGAATACCTTTAATTTTGCTTCTGCAAACATTTGATGTGTGGCCTGGTTTTCCATAGTGATTGCATGACTGCTTCCTTGGTCTTGGATTTGTGTAGACACTTTTTTTATCATCTTGGTATGATGATTCTCCATGCTTGGTATACCCTAAACTGGTATTTTTGTTGTCTCTTCTTTGTCCATCCAGAAAATCATCCACTCTTTTTGTACTTTCTTTAACTTTCTTAATCGTATCATTGTGTTGTTGCTGAATTCTTACTTCATGCTTTAGTTTTTCATTTTATTCTCCTAGCTCACCAATGGCTTCCAATTTTCCATTGAGTTCTATGTTCACTTGGTTTTCCTCCTGACTCATATGAACAATTTGATTGGCGATCTCATGATGATGTTCAATAAGTCTTTGTATTTCTGATTCTCTCTCTTCTAGCTTTTCAGTGATCTTCCTCCTGTCATCAATAACTAGTGTTCTATCTTGCTCAACTTGTCTAGCATTATTCATAACCTAAATCATCCTTATCATTTGTGTCTCTTGAACGATTTGCAGTGATTTCACTTGTCCATCTAGATGTTGATTGATTTAATTTATACTTGTAATGCTTCCTTCTGATGTGTCTGATGTATTGCTAGATGTAGATCCTAATGACTCAAACAAATTGGGTATCTCTTCTTCATGATAGTATATTTCATTACAGTGATATGTCATGACATTTCTTTCATCCAGTGGCTCTCTCATCTTGATTCTTTCTTCTTTGTATTGCTCATAGAAGATCTATATCTAGAACTTCTGATTCTCAATTTTCTTATCCACCATGTACCACTGAATTCTAGGTCAAAGCCTTACAAAATAAAGCTCTGTAAAATGCATCCCAAGATTGCATTTTTGGTCAAAGTAGAATTAAATAAACTAATGGATGTAGGCTTTACAATGCCTATTAACTATGCTAATTGGACCTCTAATTTGGTACCTATGTCTAAACCTAGTGGAGCCTAAATTTATCACCCATGCGATTTTTGGAGGAATACCACTCTTCGAATTGAGCAATGAGTTTGAGATTGTTGAATGGGTTCAATAATGAAATTCTATTGGAATTTTCTCAAAAATTTAACAATGGTGAGATAATGATGAATGGTTTGAAGGTTATTTCCAAAAATGAGAGTATTGTTGAAGTTTCAGGGTTTCTTGCTGTAGGAGAAACCTAACCTAAAAGTAAAGATTCTAGAATAGCTAGAGAAGAGTTAACCAGACCTAGGGATTCTTCACTTGAAGTAGATAAATAGGGAATAAGGAGGTTTTCTTTACTAGGAACATGGAAAAATGTTGTTGTTTATATCTTTATATTCATTACTTGTGAGGGTTGGCATTCATGTCTACACTATGTACAGTTCAAGCTTCTAAGACACATGTGACATGGAAGGAGAATCAATGTCCCCAACGTACTATATAACGTACTGGAAATCATGGCTATTGAGACATAGAAAGGAAGGGAAAAATATGTTTGTTATCACTGTTTAAATAAGGTGCTTGTTGAAAGGTCTTTATAAGATGTATCAAAGATGTCATGGGATGATTTTTTGAAACTAAAAAGTATATATTAGTGAATGTGGGTCTTAGAGGTCAACCCTTGACCCATAGGATTAGTGGGGAGGCAAAAGTTACAAAATTCACCCTTGGAGCTTCAAATTCTAGGGCAGTTCCTAGTACAAACCCTCCTATAGTTGAAACTAGTTCATTTGAATCTTTGGACAAAGTTGCCAATAGTTCCTCTTCAGACCTTAATGAGGATGTTTCCCCTAAATCAACATTTTGTACTAGGGAAGTAGTAGAAAGGGAAAAAGGAAAAATGAGAAAGACTAAGGATTAAAAGTGAAAGGATAAAATGCAAAAAAAATGAAAAGGAAAATACTAGCCCTAAAAAATGAAAAACTAGGGATCAGGAACCCCCTACAACCACTATGTAGAGAAAAAAACCTACTAAAAAATATAAGACAACAAAAACTATGGAGAAAAAACCCCACAAGAAGATTCATAGGCTTAGGGATAAACCTAGTAAACAAGAAAAATATAGTGCACCTAGGGTGAACATCCAAATTGAATCCTCAAACACTGTTCAGACCACTCCTAGTGAAGAAGAAAGGATAATCCATAATAGACCTCCCAAGGGAAGCCCCAAATTTTACTCCACATCTGAGCAACAGGATAGGGAAATGATGCCTACACAAGAATATGAACAGGAGGTGGATGAACAAATATCTCAAGAAAATGAATTTCCCTAGGAAGAACATGGGTTATTGATGGAAGGAAACCTGGAACAAGAGAATTTAAGATTAGAAAGGCTCATTGCTACAACTAAGCAAGTGGCGGGTGGAGAACCAATACAAAGGAGATTTGTAGTAGATATTCACCAACCTACTAATTTATCATGGGAATCAATTGATGAAATTAATTTTCCATTAGTATGCAAACAACACTTTTGCTAAGCATACACTGAAAGATAGGACAAGAGAAAATTGAAGATCAGATATTAAGAGATCACCGAAGATGACTAAGTACAAAGAGAACCGACAACACAACTTAGTGTGTAAACCAAAATTGCAAAATAGAAGGATAAAGTGGAACCTGACATGCAAGATATAGTCCAGAACAAAAAGACAGTTATAGAGAAACTGATAGAACAAAACTGAAGGATAGTCAAGCATAACTGACAGATAGAACCAAAAATCAGTTGCAGAGCCCACAAAAAGTGGATCTGACTTCCACGTCAGATAAAGCAAGTGTATTCTATTTATAGGATATATTTTTTTTAAAATCCATTTCTTTAGGTACAAGATACATGAATGTAAGTGCTTTAATCAGTCTAACTGATTTAAAACACATAGACTAGGAGATCTAGGTACAAGTTGTAAACCTAATCTTAGAGTTAACATTGTTATTCTCGAAACTTGATGATGTTAATCCATCTATAAATAGATGATGTAATAATTCATTATAAATGATATGAATAGAGAGGAGAAGATGAATGAAGCCAATGAGCACATCTATGGATCATATTGAGAGTTTTAAGAACAAGAACAAAAAAAGGTGAGTCTAGTTATCAGAACCAAGAACAAATATATCGAGAATCAGAGGTATTATTTAATCACAATTAGGTGATAATATTTTTCATGTAAACTAAATTGGATCTATATCAACAATAGGAGATTGCATTTACCAGGTCAATTTATAATTTTCTATCATTCTAACAAGTGGAGCAAAGTGTAAAATCCTTTCAAGGAAGGTGGATTTAACAGTCCAACATCAAATCTGTTAACCGAGTGCACACTCAATAGTGTTGCTAAAGCTCTGAATAGAGTAGACTTTAACAGGCCTCCACCGATACTCTTAACAGGGTAGATCATCAGAAGTGATCAAATTGTAAGCCTTAACCGACCCCTTCCAATTTACAGATAGTGAAGATTTTGTGGGTGCCATCCCCACCACAATTTTTACTTCCTAACAGGAGTTTTCTGCAATATCATATCTTGTGTTATGTGTCAAATTACTTTCATGAATGTTTCTATGAATTTTCACATGTATGTTAATGTTATGAATTGATATAAATCACATCAAGATAGTATAAATCGGATTGAATGGATATATAATTGATTACAAATGTTAATTGATTAAAGGATACAAAAAATTTTAGAGGTACTGATTCAACCCTCCCCTCTTAGTACATACTTCCCATTAATCCCAACAATTGGTATTAGAGCTAAGTCTCTTCTTGAAAAGCTTAAAGGCTTAAGAGAAAATATCATACAATGGAGAAGTACAAAATTGATAAAAATATTGAGAATAAAAGCTTGAAATTCAGATGTTCTATGAACAGTATAAAGAAGCTAGAATCAATATGAGACAACTGCTAGATAAAATAAAGAATATGGAATCTTTCTATAATGAGACAGATTATCATGAGGAAGAGATACCAGATTTCTTTGAATCTTCAGGATCAACTACACGCAAAGCATCAGATACATCAGAAGAAAGCATCACAAGCCTAACTGAAATCAATCTACATCTGGTTGGACAAGTTAAATCTCTACAAATTGGTCAAGAGACACAAATGGTAAGGATGATTGATTTCATGAACAATGCTAGACAAGCTGAGCAAGAAAGAACAATAGCTATTGATGATAGAAGAAAGATCACAGAAAAGCTACAAGAAAAAGAGTCTGAAATACAAAGACTTACAAAGCATCACCGTGAGATTACAAATTAGATTATTCTTATGATTCAAGAGGCAAACATACTAAATATTAAACTCATTGAAAGAATAGAAGCTATCGGTTAACTGAGGGATGAGAATGAAAGTTGAAACATGAAATAAGAATTCAGTAATAACATAATGAAATTATTAAGAAAGATGAAGAAATAAATAAAAGAACGGATGATTTTCTTGAAGGAAAATGAAGAGTCAACAACAATACCGGTCTAGGTTTTACTGATAATGGAGAATCATCAAATTAAACTGATCCAAAGAATGTTTATACAAATTCAAGACCAAGAAAGCTTACATGCAATCACTATGGAAAGAAAGGCCATACATAAAATGTATGCAGAGGCAAAATGAAAGGTATTCCTAAATCTACATCTTCATTCATAGGATTTTGTTATAAATGTAACAAGAAAGGACATAAAGCATATGAATGTAAGTCTGAGATGAAACAACCAAAGAAGGAAACCTACATGAACAAATACAGTCCTACATGAAAAATGAATGGGCACACAACTCTTGAATGCTGGAAAAGGAAAAGGCAAGCATGGAAGCCTAAAGGTCAAGAAACTCCCTATCAACCAAAGAGAGTCGGTAATCAGTATGTATGGGATTACAATACTTGGACAAATTATGCAGCATGTGGAAGATATGGTCACATTACTGAAAACTATATGAGATAGTGGACTAGAAATTCTAAAGGCTGGACAAACCCCGGAATGACATGCTTACACTATCACAAAGTTGGTCATCTCAAGAAAGACTATATAGACTGAATGACAGAGACAAGCACATATCCAAATGGAAACACCATTGAAGAAATCCTGAGGGCAAGAGACAAAATGTGGAGAAAATTTTCAAACAATGATGAAGCTTGACCGAGCAATGCAAATGGTGACACCCCATCCAATGGATCTGTTGACATCACAATCCCCACCTAAGCAGAAGAAGTATGTATGGAACTGCATTACCCCAAGCTATTATTTTACATCAGTTCCATAATATGTTGATATAATGCCAAATTAGCATAAGTAAAGATGCATCATGGTATTACTTGTTAAAATATGTGATAACTATGCTT
>MU225951.1:4164746-4190885 GCA_018584345.1 Thuja plicata | reverse complement strand
ATGGAACTGCATTACCCCAAGCTATTATTTTACATCAGTTCCATAATATGTTGATATAATGCCAAATTAGCATAAGTAAAGATGCATCATGGTATTACTTGTTAAAATATGTGATAACTATGCTTTTAGGCATATATACCAAAATCTGTTGGTATACACTCAAAATTGAGACTGCCTACACTTACCGAGAAGGGTCGGTTAAAAGCAAAGTTGCTAGTATAAACTGAGCTTTGTCGGTAAACAAGAAAATGAATAAGTTGCCTACAACACTAAAACCTATTGGTAAAAGAAAAAAGGAATATTGACTACTCTGAAACTATAGACACCCAAAATTGACCAGGTGTCTTAATATCATCAAAATCTGCAAATCTCAATAAATCTCATCAAAATGCTTCAAATGCTTCAAAATGGATCAAAATCAATTAAATGGACATTTATAAATCAAAGTGGGGGTTAATTAATCATGAAATCAAATAATTAAATTCAAGCCTAAAAGGATCAATATATTTATGCAATTGATTTTAATCAATTAATTGTATAGTTTAAATCAAAAATCAAAATAAACCTATTCCTTACATAGATAAATTAATTAAATTATTGAATTAAATAAATTCCTAATATCTTTTCAACACAAATACAAGAGCCAATGAGAATTGAGAACACACTTGCACATGGATCACTCCAATTTTGCATCTCAACCTCTCATTTACCCTTTTAAATCTCATCCACTCATCTTGTCCTACCCTTTGAGGACACCATTTAAATGGTCCCCTTATTTGAAACCATTTGAGAGATCAAACTCAACCAAGGATTAACCCATGGTCAATTCACTCTACTCCCTACCCTTGGGATTTTACTATAAATACAAGCCATTTTTAAGCATAAGCATATCCTAGAAAATTTGAATGCATAGCATCATCACGATAGGCAATTTGAGAGCAATTGAGCAATATCTTGAGAATTTTGAGAGCAAATTGTGAGATTTGAGAGCACATCATGAGCATTGAATTCATTTTGTATAATCTTTGAGAAGATTGAGAGCTAGATCATGCATTTTATCATTAATCTCTCATTCTAAGAAGGTCACTAGTAGAGATTAAGGTTGAGAGCTCTACTTGCAAAGCCTAGTTAGAGAACCATGAGATGTTATGGATTTTAAATGCAATTCTTTAGATTAATTTGTTTATTTATTTCCATAGAATTGTGCTTAATTGTCCTAAATTCATGAAGGTGTATTAATTCACACTCAAACGGCGCCCACCGTGGGGCTTTAGGCTTCATTTTCCATCATTTTATCAAGTTTTGTGTGTTTTTGGCTTCATTTTTGTGTCTATTTGTAGAAAACAGGTGAAATGAAGCGTATGAGAAATCTAATGACGCTTGTGAGTAGTTAAATGATGTGTGAAAAATATTTTCTATTTCTATCTTATTTTATTTGCCACGTATGAGACAAAGTGTGATGCGTAAACTGGTAAAGTGTCACCTACAAGCTGCAAACTGCCACCTATGAACTATTAACTACTGTGTGTGATCGGTTCTGTGACGCATTTTAAACATTCTGTGATGCCTACAAAGTTTACTTTACCACCTGTGCATTTTTAAATGCCGCGTATTAAAGTTTCAATTTCTTTTTGAATGTTTTAAATACCGTTTATTAATAGATAAATGCCGCGTATTAGCTGCTAAATGCCACTTAGTGCTTTCTATTTTAGTTTGCTATCAAATCTTTAAATTCTGATTTCTAATTCTCTGTCTGTGTTTTTCCCGCAGATGAGCAAACACAGGAAATTACAAAAACCAGAATTTCGGGTTACAAAGCCTAGCAAAGAGGTAAGAGCACAAATTAAACATGATAAGAAAATTCATGCTTCCAATATTTTAGAAAATTTAAAGGAAGAAGAGCATTTATATGATCATTACATAAAAGTGTTTTTTGCTTAGAAAAAGAAATTCCCTACTCTTTAATTTGATTTCTTGTTTTTGAGTTTTGTAAGTTGATTCTTGCAAATTTAATCAAAAGGAACTTGGGAGCATGCTGTCCAATTCATTTTTAAGTTTTTCTTCACTTTGGTGGTTGTGTTGACTAACTTCTTGGAGGAGCCAGAGTGGGAACGATCACCACTAGGTGAGTAGCAAAAAATAAAAAAATCAATCAAGAATGCACCTAGCCTTTGCTAGCTTCAAAAATGAGGTACTTATCTTAACAAGCTTGCATTGTTCATTTGAATCTAGTTTAATAGGAAAAATCCTATTATTTTCCAAATTGAACAAACATTAGGCATATGCTCTCCACTTTTCAAAGTGGATCAAAAAGCCAAACATATGAGTTCAATTTGGTAGAAAGAAAGGGAAGGAATTAACCAAACATTTCCATTATAAGAACCTCCTTGTCAAGGGGTTGAAAAAGAACAAAAGTGTGTTTTAAGTGTTTGGAATGAAGGAAGACAATAGGGATATTCTCTTCACTCTTTGAGTGAATCAAACTCCCAAAATTTTTGGACTAAGTTCATTTTTCTGCTTTCCATATATGCTAGATTAAAATAGAACTTTAGAGGGCATGCGTCCTAAGAATTCCTTTACAAAGGCGGTGAGAGGGAATGACCCAAAGTGGGAGACAATCGATTTAGCTGTGATATCATCCAACCCACTATAAATAAATGCACTTTACCTTAATCAGAAAGTGACTAAGTTGTGTGCAAGTCATCCTCACTTCCTCTAATAGTCCTTCAGGATTGTGCAAAATCATATTTTTGTGCATGTGGGAAGCCCACAAGGGGGTAAAGGAAATTGACATGATTTAGAATGGAGGTATTATTAAAACCTAGTTAAATAGTAAGCCTACCTTCTAGATGTTGGAAATACAATATGGGAAAGAAAGATACTGAGAGGGGGGTGAATCAGATCTTAAAACTTTTATCCTTTAAAACAAAACTGATCCACAACCATACATAAATGTAATTGATCCATCAACTAGTAGAATCCATGATAGTAAATAAATAACTCAAGACACAAAATTTTGGTAACCCAGAAACCCAATAAGGTAAAACTGGGGTGGGGATGAAACCTACAAAAATCTTCACTACTACAGCAATAAAGTGTGCCTATTGGGGCTACAAAGTTTGATCACAATATGTAATCTACCTGGTTAAAGGTCTACCCGGTTAAGAGATACAAATCATTAAAATCTACCTTGTAAAAGGATTTAAACTTACAAAAAATTAAGCACTCGATTAAGAGATTTAGAAAGGTCTGTTAGAACCACTGTGTTAAGAGATTTCACCTGATACACTAGTTATAATGTCTCAATAACTGATCCTTTGTTATGCACTCTGACGCTAATAATGGATCTCCTCTTTCCAATACCTTCTCTGATCTAATAATCTGATATGTCTTTACTCTGCTACTCACTCCTCTTTCACTCTGCTAGATCTATGCTTCTTCTATCAAAATAACCCTTTGTACATCTCTCATGTACGGATACACTTCTCCTCTCATACACACCTACATCGCTCTATTTAGGGTTTAAGAAGCAATATTATATACTTTATGAATCTGGCATCTAGATCTAGATCAACAACCAGGATCAAATTCTTATGCCACTTGGGAATTCCAATTTTATGCTTGGCTCCATGCCACACATTGGGCTCAAATAATTAATGCATAATTAACTCTTTTGAAATCATTAAATGCATGAACAAGTTGGCCCAAAATAGTTTACCTTCAAGTTTGTGCCATTCCTAACATGTATGTCAAAACTGTCTTGCTCAGCACATTAAGACTCTGGTGCTCGACATGAACATGATCAACTTTTTCTTGATTTCTGAGTCACTCAGCAACCATTATTTTCCTGGCAACGACTATGCCAGATAGCTTGGCCTGTACTGGGTAGCCCAATCGTAGTGATGACCGGCTAACCTACCTAGATAAATGACTAAGAGTGGGACAGTAATGATCAACAAAACTTAGAGATCAACAATCTCGCCCTTTGATATTAGTGGAAAAAACACACTTATCATTTATTTACATCCACAAAATTTTGCCTAAGTACACAACATACTCCCCCTAAGATTATACTTCATACTTACATAATATACATGCCTTACAAAATATTATGCCTGATTCTGCACTTCTTTATCTGTTTCCTTATCTGATTCCCCCTTGTTTTTGTCACTGATAGTTGTAGGGGTTAAGTCATACTTATCCAAAAATGACTTATGAAGCTGTAATTTTAGTACAAATGATGTATCCCAACTATCCTTTACAAACTTTATAACTTGTAACTTAATTTCTAGATCGGCAGCTAGACTTGCCAAACTATCTGCTATAGAGAGATGAGAATCCCTCTTGACTAATTCATTTGCAGCTTTAAGTTCCTTATGTATAACCTCCAGATGAGGTATTAAGGTAGTCTGAATAGTTATTAAATTTTCTCTTATTCTGCCATCTTTAGCCATAAGCTCGGCTAATCTCCTCTGTGCATGAGTCAACTTGTCAAAATGTAAGGAGCTAGAACTAGCATCCATACTCAATGTACTCCATGTTGACTTCAAAGCTAGTTGAAAATTATCAATAAGCTTTTGTTTATCCTTGGTAAAGAATTCTACATCACATAACTTTTTATACAAGGAATAAACAATATTTGCAACTTCCTCAAGAATACTAATAAGAGAAGAAAGTTCAACCTGTTTGATAGCAATCTCTACTGATATCTTCTCCTAAAACTTTGTTCTCAAATTTTGTCTTGAACCATTATAGAAACTTTTCATTTGCCTCAATATTTTCATCATTAACTTTCTACACAATATGGACTAACTATTCCAAGATTGATGTTTGTTCATTTATATCTGTTATATCAAAAGCATTAACAAAAATATCCTTCATTTCATATAACACTTTCTTTTGTTCGTGCTCCCTCTTCAATTCTTCTTATTTCTTTTTCCTCTTCAAAATGTCTTGCAGAGTCTAAATCTGCTCATATGTCAAATTATTTGTATCCCATTTAGGATTCACAATCACTTCATCCAAAGTGACACTTGGACTTGGTGACTTCCTCTTATGTGACTTCTTCCTTTTGAGTTCTAAAGAGTTGATACTCGGCTCAGGTACTGTGATATCTTTACCTTTTTCAGTATTAATTTCAATTTCTACCTTCATTTGAGTCAAGATACCTGCTGATCAAGTATATTTCCTATATTGGGTCCAGTGGGAGTAGATGTTGCAGAGTGTGGTAGATCCACCAACACTTGTATCGCCTCTTGTTCTGTAGTCTTATTTGCATTTTCCTCCATCTTATCTCCACTCTCTAAAACTATTTTTACAACCTCTAAAATAGGTGTATTTGTATTGATTACCACTTTTTCTCCTTCTTTCTCTGACTCAACCGCAATTGCCCAAATGGGTGAATGCATACCTATGTCTGCCAGATCATTCTGATCCTCGGCATCCACATTGCTATTTTCCACAAGTGTAGTATCAATGAGACTATCCATTGTTAAATCTATAATTTCCACATCACATGTTTCCTATTGGGGTTCTATTTGAGTTTCTTCTTGATCTATAGCAGTTTCTTTCTCTGTTTCCTTTGGCTCTGAGGTGCCTTCACCTTTCTCATTGGCCTTCTTAGTGATTAAACCAAAAGTTTCCTTCCATATTCTGGTGATCTGTTGAACTACACCTTCAACATCATTCTTCAGAATTGCATAGGCTCTTTATTTAGGAATAAACTTCCTCTGATATTGTTCTATGAATTTAGCTATTTGTTTCTTTGTTAAGTTAGGAATGACCTTAGCCAATGTTCCTTCCCTTATCTTTCTTTTAGTCATCACTGCATATTTCCATTTCTGAGACAAAATATCATAAATCTCTATAGGAATAAGATTTCCTATCTCTACATGCATCATCTTGAATGTGCATATCATATCTATTAATGCTTCCTGAATCTTATGCTGGTTAGCTATGCTTTGCTTCTCATACTTGATAAACTTAAATCCTACTAAACCAAAATTACTTAGGTTCTTACATACCTCATCAATATTGGTCATTGGTTTATGTGATGCTATAGGTATGTTGCTTAGTTCATCAATATCTATCTCCTCATCATCTTCAGACTCCAAGTATAGCTTCCTCCTTGGTCTTTTCTTAGCAGGTTGGCTTAGCACAACCTTGGTTTCAACTTTTTTTCTCTTCCCTGAACTGCTCTCATTGGTAATCTTCTTTGTATATACCATTGTTGTCTCAGCTTGTGGAGAAATAGTTGATGCTCTTGTCCTAGGCCGGTTGGCTACAAGATGGGTAGCCTTAGATTTGGCTTCACTTGGTTTAGTTGCCTTAGCAACTACTGGCTGCTTCCCTTTTCCTTTCACAGTGATCTCCTCTTCAGGTTCACTCTCCTCTTCTTCACTAGACATATCTTCTCCATGTCCTGTTGATAAGCCCAAAGGTGCATCCTCTTCTTCTTCATCACTCTCAATACCAACCATCTTCTTCATATTTTTGACAATTTTCTTCCTTTTCCTCTCCATAGTGCTAGCCTTCAAACCCATAGTGATTCTAGACTTAGCTTCTTCATAATTTCCAAAACATTTCATAGTACTATCAATTTCCTCTTCCAATAGAGCTATTATTGCTGCAGATGTTTCATCAATGTTTACTTCATAAGGTAATGGCCTTAGCCATGATACCCTTGGCACTAGTGCCTACACATAGGTATAATCTATGTCTACTAGGAAACATACATCTTCATAATGTTTCTCAACTAGTGAACTAGGAATTCTACTCCTTAATCTCATCTTTTTCTTGAATTCCACAAAATATGTTCCCAACACATTGTCAAAATTATCACCTAATTGCTCAATAAGTGCATTGATTTTCTGTGTGATAGGTATGTCTATTTTCCACACTATGTTTCCAAAAGAAGGAAATGTATTCGGTATGTAGAAAAATATGCAAGTGAGCAGAGATCCAAACTTACATATTGAGTTCTTCTCCTTTCTGATTGTAGCAAGGTTCTTGGCTAGTTGCATTAGTTGAAGCTCGGAAAGGTCATAGGTATGATCCTTCTTCACAATTTTCCAAGCTTGGTCGACTGCAATGCAGGGGACACTGCCCAGTCAGTTCAAATGATAAAACTTATGAGCTATAACCCTAACAGAAAAATCAAGCTCGAAGTCTATAATCGTAGAGATTTTCATCCCTCTTTTGTTCCAAATGGCTCCAGTGAATTCTTCAATGTTTTCCTTACTCTGACATCTCATAGTTTTCTTCCCATTTAGAATTGGATAACCAGTTACATGATGGATGATTTCCTTTGTAATCTTAACTGGTCCATTCTCTAGCCATATGTTCATGTCATGTATTCGACTCAGAAAAATCTTGATCCATTCCATTATGAATTCCCTCAGAAAGTCTAGGGCACAAGTTAACCCTCTCTCGGATAAATGTTTATGTTCATCTTTTAGGATCCATCCGTCAATGCACAATTTGTTGTAAGATGCTCTTAGCTCATGATCTCTAACTTCACTTATCTTGCACATATAGAATGACCTAATATCATGAATCATGAGTACCTTTAGTGGATTTGATGATAGGGCTCCGATCAGATCACCCTTGATGGCACTCTCAGGAACTGCTCATAAATTAGGAGGCGCACAAGTGTCTCTCCTTACCAATTGAATGTTTATAAACTCCTTCTCCATTCTTTTAGCTAGTGCATAAGAACTTGAGGTCATTTTGTTTGAAGTATAGGGTTTCAAGGATCACAAACAGAGTACCTCGACAAGTGACAAAGTCCACACTTTCCACTGAAGAGGTTGCCGACAACACATTGTAGAAATCTTTGAAAATCTTTACAGAATTCAAGTTCACAAATGCATAATCACTCTTATGAAATTCTCAATCGCATGGTGAGAAGAAATGAAATAGATTTTCCCTTTATATAGGATCCAATGGTCAAAATTTAGGTCAGCATTAAATGTTCTTTCCATTGAGTGAGTTCCAAACAACTGTCCTCGATCGACTCACAAAATTCACTTACCTCTCGGTCATCAAACAAAACTTACTCAACATACATTAGAAATATACTGTTGCTCGACACCTATAGTGCATTTTGACTTTGCTCACTACATAACTCAAAATATGTCCTGATGCATCTTATTATATGCAAATATGGACTATTGCACTTTTATATGTTAGGAACTGATAAAAGATATGAGATATAAACACAGTTCCTTACATACCTTCGTTTTCTTAATTAGTGATGGTGTAATCACTTGATCCATTGGATTGGGTGACCTCAACTTCAGTAGCTTTACTACTACATGGTTCTGCTTTCCTTATCCATGTCTAGTTCATCTATGCTCTAATCTTCTCAACAGTGGGAGCATGTACCATTTTTTTTCAATCTTTCCTAGTATGACCAATTGTCAAACAATTATAGCAAACTAGGCTTCCATTCATCCAACTCTTAGATTTACCTCTGAAATGTGTCTTTATGTAGTTTTATGGAACATGTCCATACTCACCATAGTAATGATAGCTATGCCATGTGTTATAACCCCAATTGTAAGTTTTACCCTTTCTTGGTGCTTTTGCTTGTGTCTTTGATGTCCATTGTTGTTTAGCATTAGATCTGCAATCTTGTTCTCTATGTCCAAATTTTTGACAGTTGTAACAATACCCATTGAATCTAGGTGTGGGAGGTGCATTATTTTCCTCTACCCAAAATTCATGTGCTTGATGTCCAAACTTCTTACAGTTAAAGCAATAGCCATTGAACTTAGGTTTAGGATTGGACTTACCATTCTTGCTTCGACAGATGTTTGCTGTGTTTCTTGATTTTCCACAGTGGTGGCATACAGGCTTGTTGTTCTTTGAATTTGCATTCCTCTTTTCAACAATCTTAGATGATTCTCCTTTCTCATTAGATGTCTATTGTTCAATGTGACCTAATCCAGAAGAATCTTTATATCTCCTTGATGCTTCCATCAAGTTTTCAAAATGAGTCAAAACTTCATTGGGTCTGTTCAATCTTTCATTCAGTTCTTTCTTAGATCTCAATTCATCTTTCAATTGACTATTTCTAGATCTCTGATTCATAATTTCCATGTCTTTCCTACTGATCTTTTGATTTTCAAGTAGTAGTTGATTCACCATGTTAACTTGATTGTTTGTCATCATTTGTACTTCATGTGTCCTTTCATCAAGTCTGATGGTCATCATTCTTTTGTCTTCTTCAGCCATAGATTTTTCATCTTCAGCTTTCTTCTTTTGTTCCACTACTTCACATAGTCTTACTGTTTGCATTTCTTGTTCTCTTTTCAAGTTTCTGACTTCTTCACACAATGTATTGTTCCTTTCCAGTAGATCTGCAATTGTTGCATCGCTCTCAGTAGAGTTTCCATTCTGAAATAGATTTGCAGTGTCTTCTTCATGACAATGAGTGTCATTCATTTGTTTGGCCAAATATTTCCTTGCTTGTAAGGACTTATTTAGTTCCCTTCTTCCTATTTCAAGCTGATGTAGTGCTAGTTGAATTTCAATCTTTTGATTCTCAATGACTTTACCCAACTTGTAAATCTCCATCTCAAGATCTGTACTCTCAAGTTGATTAAAACCTTTTGTAGGAGAACTGCGCTCTGATACCAATTGCTGGAAATACAATATGGGAAAGCAATATACTAAGAGGGGGAGGGGTGAATCAGATCTTAAAAATTTTATCCTTTAAAACAAAATTTATCCACAACCATACATAAATGTAATTGATTTATCAACTAGTAGCATCCATGACAGTAAATAAATAACTCAAGACACAAAATTTTGGTAACCCAAAAACCCAATAAGGTAAAATTGGGGTGGGGATGACACCCACAAAAATCTTCACTACTGCAGCAATAAAGTGTGCTTGTTAGGGCTACAAAGTTTGATCAAAATATGTAATCTACTTGGTTAAAGGTCTACCCGATTAAGAGCTATAGATCATTACAATCTACCTTGTAAAAGGATTTAAACTTATAAAAAAGTAAGCACTCAGTTAAAATATTTAGAAAGGTTTATTAGAACCACTCTGTTAAGAGATTTCACCTGATACACTGGTTAGAAGGTCTTCAGAACTAATCCTTCATTATGCACTCTGATGCTGATAACAGATCTCCTCTTTCCAATACCTTCTCTGATCTAATAATCTGATATGTCCTTACTCTGCTGCTCACTACTCTTTCACTATGCTAGATCTATTCTTTTTCTATCAAAATAACCCTTTGTACATCTCTCATGTACACATACACTTCTCCTCTCATACACACATACACCGCTCTGTTTAGGGTTTAAGAAGCAATCTTATATACTTTACGAATCTAGCATCTAGATCTAGATCAACGATCAGGATCAAATGCTTATGCCGCTTGGGAATTCCAATTTTTTGATTGGCTCCATGCCACGCATTGGGATCAAATAATTAATGCGTAATTAACTCCATTGAAATCATTAAATGCATGAACAAATCGGCCCAAAATAGTTTACCTTCAAGTTTGTGCCATTCCTAACATGCATGTCAAAATTGTCTTGCTCGATACATTAAGAATCCGACGCTCGGCATGAACATGAACAACTTTTTCTTGATTTATGAGTCACTCGAAAACCATTATTTTCTTGACAATGACTATGCTGGATAGCTCGGCCTATATAGGATAGCTCAGCCATAGTGATGAATGGCTAACCTGCCTAGATAAATGACTAAGTGTGGGACACTAATGATCAAAAAAACTTAGAGATCAACACTAGAGCCATTGTTAAAAGCCACATTTGTTTGACTCTAGGTAGATTTCTTGGGATATACTTGTAAAAATGACTGAGAAAATACACTTTTAGTGTTGTTTTAGGGTTATGATGCAAATTTGTTGTGTGTGTGTTGAGTTTTTATTTCATTTTCAAGCAAGAATCTTCTTTGATAGATTTGATCAAAGACATTAAACTTTTAAAACCTAAAAAAATTGAAAATTCAACTTTGATTGGTAAAGTGCCGCGTATGATCATTTAAACAATGCTTACAGATAGTTCTGTGACATGTAAGAAATTGAAATGATGCCTGTCAACTATTAAAAACCGCTATTAAAAACCATGTAAGTCACTGGAAAGTAACATCTAGAAGCAATTCAATAACACCTATTAATAGGCAAACGCCATGTATTAACTGTAGAGTACCATGTACAGTAATTCTAGTCAACGTGTACTAACATTAAAGTGACACGTACACAATAGGAAGTGACACCCAAAAACAAAGAAGGAAAAATAATGGATATTTCCTGAGGGTTTGAAAATAAGATACCTGCATTTTTGGATACCATTTTGGACGTTTTACCTCTGTGTACTTTCAACTTGATCAAAATCCACCATTTTTGGACATTTCACAAAATCATCCAAGGATTGATCATTTTAAGAGAAGATAAAAGCCTAAGATCTTTATATGATTTATGTTCATGCCAGCTTTTACGTGATCTCATTATATCAAGTCTACCCTGCAACCTAACGGATCCTATCTAAGGAAGGAGTGTCCTTTTCCAAGTGATAACTTTACTTCTTCAAGACCCTTACAAGAACCTATAAAGGAGACAGAGCCAACAATGTCCTTTCCATTTGGCAACATGGACCCCGATCAAATAAATCATGTTAACAAAGACACAAACAACAATGGATGAGGAAATGTTGATCCTAACAACCAAGGTTCAAACAACAATAACAATGGAGGACGAAAAAATGACCCTAACAACCAAGGGTTAAACAAAAACAATCTTGGAGGAGTAAATCTTGACCCTAACAACCAAGGGTTAAATAATAATAATTATGGGGGCAACATTGACCCTAATGATGAATAATCAACTGATGAAAAGGTTAATGAAGCAATGAAAAGTCTCTTCTTCATGAAGCTCATGGAAAAAGACAAAGAAAAATACTACCTAGACCTAGCACAAACGGGTCTCAAACTTCCCCATAACTATGATGTTGATAAACTTAAGCAAAAAGAAGTTGAGGCTAACCCTATTTATATCATGAATAAACAATTCAAACTCTTCAAAATGAAATTGGACATGATGAAAGAAAGTGGGGTTCCTAAACCCTTTTCTATCGAAGCCTTGTGTCCTTTTCCGTTTGATAAGTCATTAATCACGATTTCATTCCCAACTAATGCTATCTTTCCTAAATACGACAAGTATGAAGGAACAACTGATCCTCAAGATCACTTAAGGGAATTTTGCACATTGAGCCTAGAGTTCATGCATGATACAACTTACCTCATGAGGTTATTTCCTAGAATTTTAGGAGGCATGGCCATGGAGTGGTTTTTGAAGTTACCCTCCGACATTCAAAACTTTGAAGAGTTGGACTCTAAATTCATGACTCATTATTCCTAAAATATCAAACATGAAGTTACAATGATAAATTTATGTAATACCAAGCAACAAGAGGGAGAAGGATTCCTAATTTTCTTACAACAATGGAGAGTGGTATTTGCTAGATACCCTTGAAGTGTACTTGAAAAAGAGAAGATGGATATCTTTATTAATATCTTGACTAATGAGATGAATTATCAATTAGGATTACAATGTCCTCGGTCTTTCCAAGAATTAGTTGAGAATGGGGTTACCACGGAAGAGGTATGTGTCAAAAGTGTAGAATTAAAACTTTATAAAAACAACAACAAAAATACCTCCAATAACAACCAAAATAGAAATCCTCCTAACAATAACTGGTTTTGGATGAGGAATAACAATAAGGGAGTAGTGAATGATGGAGTTGTAGAGGCTAACAATTTTAAGGCCACCCCTTTCAATCTTACCAAAGGATTTTCTCAAGCTAATAATGTGACCCAATAACCCAAGGTACCTTTCAACAACAAAAATAATAATAATAATAACATTGGGAACAATCAAGGGGCTAACAAACCTAAGCCTTTCTTTAAACCAACTCCTAAAAGAACATTCAAACCTTTGGGTGAACCCCTTGAGAAGGCATTACGAACTCTCATTGCTAATAAGCTTATTGACTTACCTAGAGCTCAACCATATGAACCACAAATCAAACCTACATGGTGGAGTGAGTCTAGTCATTGTGAATACCATAGAAATTGAGGACATAAGACAAATGATTACATGCATTTGAGACATGTAGTGAAAGACCTAATTGAAAATGGTGTGATATTGGTAGAAGGCCCTCAAAATAATGAAGATCACATGAACTTTAAGACTCCTTTCTACAAACATGAAAAAGGTGAATCTTCCAACTCAAACAATAGAGGGAACAATGGAAAAATTTTGAGAAACAACAACAATGTAAACTTTGCCCATACCTATGGCAATACTATTAATTCCCTATCTGGACATGATAGTACTATCAATTTTGTGGTAATCAAAGAACAACCTATTCAAGAGTCCTCAAATGTTGTAACTAGGGGGCAAGTAGTGAAAGTTACCCTACAAGGAAGTGCCCCTAAAACCTTTGGTCTTACTTCCACAACTACTTTGGCTAAACCAACATCTTCTTCAATAAGGCCTTATAGTTTGGTGGATCAATTGCATAAAACTTCAACACAAATCTCTATTTTGGAGTTGTTGAAACTATCTCCTAATCACAAAGAAATATTGGAAAAATCCCTAGGGGAAACCAATGTTCCTATAACCTTGGAGGAGGATAAGTTTCAAAATATGGTAGGACACCTCATAGCTCCTCCTTTCCTTTCATTCTCTGAACAAGATGACATGTCTATTACCCACCCTAAAATTTTTCCCTTGCATATATAAGTGTTAATCCAAAGGCATAGGGTTAAGAGAGTTCTCATTGATGGAGGAGCTAGTCTCAATATTTGTACATTAAACCTTGTCAAGTCTTTAGGGATATCTGAATAATATATTAACCCTAAGAAGCAAATCACCAATAAGGCTTACAATGAGGAAGAAAGGTCTTCAAAAGGCATGATTGTTTTACCTATCCAAGTGGGACCTATCAAAAAAGATACCATATGTCAAGTTCTCGACAGGAAATCAAGGACATAAGAAAAATGATTGCATGCATTTGAGAAATCTGCCTTAGAGAAGGAGGATAATGAAGTACTTCAATGGCTCTATAAGGAAGAGGACACTTCTAATCATTCTATGGAAAGGGTATAACACATCAACATTCAAACTGATCAATATGGGAAAGGGTATCAAATCATGCAAAATATGGGATATAAGGGAAGAGGACCCTTAGGAGTTCGAAATAGAGGATTATTAGAACCTATTGAACCAGCTTGGAGAGCAAAAGAAGAGAAATCCAGAATAGGTTTTCAACATAAAGGAGAAAGTTCAAGTCCAATGCATGATTCCCATGAATGTGTGCACATGGTTGGTTCTGAAAGTGAAGATGATTCTAGGGAGAATGAGTGGGATTCCTTTTCCGAAGAGTCTTGTCATGACATAGAAGTTTATGTTATTCACACATATGCAACTATTCCCAATGTTACAGGTCAAGAAAATGAACATCAAGGCTCAAATTCTACACAAGTGTCAAGTGAACCTCAAGAATCCAACATAGGTCAAGCATCTAGGACTAGTCAATGGGTAGGTGAACCTTGGGTAGGTGAAACTTGAAACAAGTTCATGTCCTTAAACCCTTTGAATGAAATTTTTCCAAATGAATTCTTATCCTTAATGCATCCCGAACTCATTGATTGGGATTTATCCAAACCAAATGACCTATTATACTTTCCCAATGTCCTTGCAATGTCCCAATACCTAAATGCGGTTGAGCCATCTTCTTCCACCAATGAATACAATCTGGAAATGATGATAGAGGCAGGGGTCCAACCTCTCAATCCACAAAATAAAAGAAAAAAATATAAAAAAATGAAAAGGTCTAGTGGTGAAAGCCACCATGTGGCAGTGCTAGAACCTAAAAAAGTCAAAATATTAGAGGTTTCCAAAGGTGAAAACCCAATTGTGGCACCTAAGGAAGAGAGGTTGGATGCCCTACCTAAAGATGAAGATGAAAGATCACCCATCTTTATTGAACCAACAAAGAAAGTTAACATTGGCACCAAAGAAGATCCTAAGTTTGTTCATCTAGCAACATCTTTGAGTCCATCAGAAAGAAATGAGTTCATCAAATTCTTTCAAGAAAATAAAATTAACTTTGCATGGTCTTATGCTGACATGCTAGGGTTAGATTCAAGTTTCATAATGCATCATTTAAATGTGAAACCCAGTGTGAAGCCCGTCAAGCAAAAGTTGAGAAAGATGCACCCTCATGTGGCACTTTTAGTAAACATAGAATTGGAAAAGCTCCTCAAGGTTGGATTCTAAGAGTAATTGCATATGTAGAACCGATATCCAACATTGTACCAGTCACAAAACATGACAAATCTATTAGATTTTGCATGGATTTTAGAGATCTCAATCTTGCTTGCCCAAAAGATGATTTTCCACTACCTAGTATTGATACAATAGTGGACTTAACAACGGGTCATTCTATGCTTTCCTTAATGGATGGATTTAGTGGATACAATCAAATCTGAATTGCACCCGAAGACCAAGAAAATATAGCCTTTACATTCCCATGGGGAAATTTTTGTTGGAAAGTGATGCCCTTCGATCTCAAAATGCCGGAGCAACTTACCAAAGAGCAATGACTACCATCTTCCACGATATGATGCATACCTTTTTAGAAGACTATGTGGATGATATTATAGAAAAATCAAATGAAAGAAAGGGTCACTTACCAATATTAGACAAGATTTTCAAAAGGTTAGAACAATTCAAAGTGAGACTCAATCCAAAGAAATGTTCTTTTGGGGTACAATCTGGCAAACTCCTACGTTACATTGTTTCTGGAAAAGGCATTGAAGTAGATCTTGAGAAGGTACAAGCAATACTGGACATGGAAATTCCTAAGAATATTATCCAAATGAGGTCTCTTCAAGGAAGACTTCAATCTATAAGGAGTTTCATCTCCCAATTGGCGGAAAAATGTCATTCATTCACAAGGTTGCTACATAAGGACACTATTTTTACATGGGATGAAGAGTGTGACAAAGCTTTCACATTGTTAAAAATATACTTGGTGAATCCACCCATCTTAATGTGACCTATTAAAGGAAAACCTTTGTTACTTTACATATCAGCAATGGAGAAATCTTTAGGGGTCCTATTGGCACAAGAAGACAATGAGGGAAAAGAAAGAGCCATTAACTACTTGAGTAGAACACTGATAAAGTATGAATTGAACTATAGCTTCATGGAAAGGGCTTTCCTAGCTGTGGTGTTTGCCTCTCAAAATCTTAGACATTACATGTTGATGCATAAAGTGAAGTTAATTTCCAAAATTGATCCCTTGAAGTATCTACTTAGTAAAACATCTCTAACAGGAAGAATTGCAAAGTGGGTGATGGTACTTCGTGAGTTTGACATTGAGTACATGGATAGGAAAGCAATCAAGGGACAAGTAATTGCTGATTAGTTGGCCGCACATCCTTTAGAGTCTACACATCCAATTAAAGTGGACTTTCCTGATTCAGAGATTGTTAATGTAGAAGAAAAGACATGGACTCTATATTTTGATGGATCCTATACTCAAAGTGGTTCAGGGGAAGGCATTCTATTAATAACACCTCAAGGTTGCACAATTCCAAAATCTTACAAACTATTGTTTCCTTGTGGAAATAATATTGCTGAATATGAAGCTTTGGTCATAAGTCTCAAAATGGCTTTGGAATGGAATGTCACGGAATTACAAGTTTATGGAGACTCTGAATTAGTCATCAACCAAATCAATGATGAATACAATACCAAAGATGAAAAATTGATGCCATATAAAAGGATGGTGGATGATTAGAAGAAATATTTTGCTTTGATTACCTTTGAGAAAATTCCAAGAGACAAAAATAGAGAAGCTAATGCAATGGCTACTTTAGCTTCATTACTCCAAATGCCTGATCAGAATGCAAGGTATGAATCCTTGTTGGAAGAGTTGGCAAAATTGGCATTTGACTTACCCGACACCCAAATAATTGACCTTCTTAATGGACATGACTCACCTTGGTATGGAACAATTTATACTTATCTTAAAAACCAAACCTTACCTTTGGACCAAACTCGAGCCCAAAAACAACATTTCATAAGACAATCGGCTCGTTATACCATCCTATCTGACACATTGTATTGTAAGGGTCTTGACGGAACGCTCCTTACATGTATAGAGGAAGAGGAATCTAGGTTAGCTTTAAGAGATGTTCATGAGGGGATTTGTGGGTCGCATTCTAGTGGATTAAATTTAGCAAAGAAAATCCTTCACATGGGGTATTTTTGGAAAACCTTAGAAAAATATGCTTGTCAATTTGTGAAAGTTTGTGCTAAATTCCAATATCACGACGACATGATCCATGAACCGACGCAAGAATTACATCCATTTGTTACACCATGGTTGTTTTATCGATGGGGTTTTGATCTAAATGGTATGATTTACCCACCATATTCTAATAGACATAAGTATATCCTCACAATGATAGAATATTTCACTAAGTGGGTAGAGGCCGTTCCTTTGACAACTGCCACAGGGAAGAAGATTTCCATGTTTATCCTTAATCACATTATTTTTTGATATGGTATTCCTCATGCCATCATTACGGACAATGGTAAACAATTCAAGAACAAAGATGTGGATGAACTTTGTGAAACATTTCATATTATTCACCACTCTTCCTCCATTTACTATCCTCAAGGTAATGGACAAGATGAAGCTACAAACAAGAATATCCTCAAAATTTTGAAGGGATTGGTTGATAAGTGTAGACACCTAAAATTGACCAGGTGTCTCTTAAACATTCAAATATGCAAATCTCAGCCAATTGCCCTGGATCTCATCAAAATGCATCAAAATGGATCAAAATAATTCAAATGGACATTTATCAAGGAAATTGGACAAAATCAAATTAAAATCAAAGGATTAATTAATAATGAAATCAAATAATCAAATATAAGCCTAAAAGGGATCAATCAAATTATATAATTAATTTTAATCAATTAATTGTATAGTTTTAAATAAAAAATCAAATCCAACCCATTCACCCTTACATGGCTAATTTAATTAATTGATTGAATTAAATAAATTCTAATTTCTTTCAACTCAATTTGATCAACCAATGAGAATTGAGGATCTTGTTTTCTTGTCCCACCCTTTGAGGACAACTATTTAAATGGCCCCCCCATTTGAAACAATTTGAGGGCTCAAACTCAACCAAGGATCAACCCATGGTTAATTCACTCTACCCCCTACCCTTGGGAATTTGCTATAAATACAAGCCATTTTGTATGCATTTCATATCCTAGAAAATTCGAATGCATAGCATCCTTATTATAGGCAATTTGTGAGCAATTGAGAGCATAGTGAGCTTTTGCATAGAATTTTGATAATTTGTGGAAGCAAATTGTTGGTTCTAGGAGCATATCATGAGCATTTGAGTTAGAATTTCATATCATTTGAGATAATTGAGCTAGATTTAGGCATTTTATCTTTAAATTTCTCATTCTAGGATTGTCCTTGAGAGAGATTAAGGCTAAGATCTCTTTCAACAAAGCTTAGATAGGGAACCATGAGATGTCATGGATTTAATTACAATTCTTTAAGCTAAATTGTTGTTTTCTTTCCATAGAATTGTAGTTTAGAATCCTAATTTCATGAAGGTGTAATTTCTCACACACAAATGGCGCCCACCGTGGGGCTTTAGGCCTCATTTTAATTGTTTTTATCATTTTTTTGTGTGTTTTGGTTCATTTTGTTGTTATTTTACAGAAAACAGGAGAAGAGCCACCTATGAAGGTTCTGAAGCCGTCTGTTAGCAGCAAAAGACCACCTGTGATCGTTCCAGAGCCACATACTATCATTCTTTGATCGCAATTTTCACATTCTGTGCCACTTGCTTCTGTAAAGAGCCGCCTGTTAGCAGCAAAAGACTGCTTGTGATCATTCCAGAGCCATGTACTATCATTATTTGACCGTAATTTGCACATTCTATGCCGCCTGTGGTTTATCTTTAGTTGCCTGTGGATTTTCCAGAGCCACATTTTACCCTTTTATTGCTGCTTACAAAGTTTTAAGTTCCACTTTCTAGCAGTTAAAAGCCGCATAGAACTTTTTTCTTTTTATCAAGTTTTAACTGAATTGTTCATCTTTCTAACTCTCTGTATTTTTTATTTGTACAGATGAAAAATCATCCGAAGGTACAGAAACCAGAGAAGAGAGTGATTAGACCTAGCAAAGAGGTAGGAGCACAAAATAAACTCTCTAAGGAAATTCATGCATTAATTTATTTTGGAAAGTTTAAAAGAGGAAGAGAGTTTATATGATCATTATATCAAATTTTTCTTTGCATACAAGAAGAAATTCCGTACTCTTTGATAGATTTTCATTTCTAGTTCTTTAAGCTTGATTGTTTTTCAAAATTTGATTAAAAGAGCTTAGGAGTGATTTGTCTTTTGGATTTGCAAGTTTATCTTCACTTTGCCTTTGTTGTGTTGACTAACTTGTTGGAGGAGCAGGAGTGGGAACAATCGCCACTAGGTGAGTTGAAAAAAAAAAGCAAAATACATCAAAAATGCGCATAGCCTTTGGTAGCTTCGAAAACAAGGTATTTTTCTAATCAAGCTTGCATTTCTTAAATTGTGGCAAATTTCTTTGAATCTAGCATAATTAGGAAAACCCCTATTATTTTCCAAATTGAACAAGCATTAGGCATATGCTCTTCACTCTTCGAAGTGAATAAAAAAGCCAAACATGCAAATTCAATTTGGTAGAAACAAAGGGATAAGGAATTGAACCACACACCTTATTTTTAAGAACCTCCTTGTCAAGGGGTTGAAAAAGAACAAATAGTGTTCGAAGTGTTTGGAACGAAGGAAGACAATAGGGATATGCTCTTCACTCTTTGAGTGAATCAAATTCCAAGACAATAGGGATATGCTCTTCACTCTTTGAGTGAATTAAATTCCCAAACTTGTTGGACTAAGTTCATTTTTCTCTTTCCATGTATGCTAGATTAAAATAAAGCTTTAGAGGGCCTGCCTCCTGAGAATTCCATTACAAAGGTGGTGAGAGGGAATGACCCAAAGTGGGAGACAATCACTTTTGCAGCAATATCATCCAATCCACTATAAAAAAATGCACTTTACCTTAATTGAAAAGTGACTAATTTTTGTGCAAGTCATCCTCACTTCCTCAAATAGTCCTTCGAGATTACACAAAATCATACTTTCGTACGTGTGGGAAGCCCGCAAGGGGGTAAAGGAACTTGACAAGAGTTAGAATGGAGGTGTGATTAAAACCTTGTTAATTTGTAAGCCTACCTTTTTAGATCCATTGTTAAATGCCATATTTGTTTGACTCTTAGGTAGATTGCTTGGAAGAATTTCTTGTGCTATACCCGTAAACAAAACATCCGAGAACATACACTTTTAGTGTTGTTTTAGGGATATGGTGCAAATTTGATGTGTGTGTTGAGTTTGTACTTTATTTTCATGCAAGAATCTTTTGTAACAAGTCTGATCAAAATTATTAAACTTTTAAAAATTTGAAAATTTGAAAATTTCAACCTTGATCAGTAAAGTGCCGTGTATAAACAATTTTGGACCGCCTGTACTTTTGAAACACCACCTGTAGATATTCATAAGCTGTGTAAGCCACTGGAATGTGCCACGTGTAAACATTTAAAAACTACCTATCAAAATGAAAATGCCACCTGCAAACTGCAGAGTGCCGCGTATAGCAATTCCAGTGACTGTGTACAAACATTTGAAAGCCGCCTACACACAAGCAAGAGTCGTCCAGAAACAAAGAAGGGAAAACAGTGGATATTTCTTGGAGGTTTGAAGAAAAGTTTCTCACATTTTTGGATACCCTTTTGGACATTTTACCTCTGTGTAACTTCAAGTTGATTAGAATCTGCCATTATTGGACCTTTTGAAAAATCATTCAAGGATTGATCAATTAAGTGAGACAAAAAGCCTAAGTCTTTATTAAATTTATGTTAATGCCAAATTTTATGTGATCTCATTACATTAATTCTACCCTACAACCTGATGGATCTTATCTAGGGCAAGAGTGTCCTTTTCTGGGCGATCCTTTTAGTTCTTTAAGACCTTTGTTGGAACCTATTAAGGAAACAGAGCTACCAATGTCTTTTCCATTTGGCCATATAGACCCCGATCAAATCAACCATGTCAATAAGGATATGAATAACAATGGAGGGGGAAATACTGATCCTAATAGCCAAGGATCAAATAACAATACCAATGGAGGGGGTAATATTGACCCTAACAACCAAGGGTTAAATAACAACAACCTTGGAGGAACTAACCTTGACCCTAATAACCAAGGGTTAAATAATAATAACAATGGGGGAAACATTGACCCTAATGATGAAGAAGTGACCGATGAAAAGGTTAATGAAGCAATGCAAAGTCCCTTCTTCATGAAGCTTGTGGAAAAAGTGTTGGAAAAAGACAAGGAAAAGTACTTTCTAGACCTAGCACAAATGGGTCTCAAACTTCCACATGACTATGATGTCAACAAACTCAAACAAAAAGAAGTATAGGCTAATCCCATTGATATTATGAACAAGCAATTCCAACTTTTCTAAATGCAATTGGACACAATGAAACAAAGTAGGGTTCCTAAACCCTTTTCTATCAAAGCTTTGTGTCCTTTTCCCTTTGATAAGTCATTATTCATGGTTCCATTCCCAACTAATGCTATCTTTCCTAAATATGAAAAATATGAAGGAAAAAATAATCCTAAAGATAATTTAAGGGAATTTTGTGCCTTAAGTCTAGAGTTCATGCATGACACAACTTACCTAATGAGGTTATTCCCTAGAAGTTTTGGAGGTATGGCAATGAAGTGGTTTTCGAAGTTACCCTCCGACATTCGAACCTTTGAAGAATTGGCCTCTAAGTTTGTAAGTCATTACTCTTATAATATCAAACATGAGATTACAATTCTTAATTTATGTAACACCAAGCAAAGAGAAGGAGAGGGATTCCTACTTTTCCTACAATGATGGAGAGCAGTATTTGCTAGATACCCTTGAAGTGTACTTGAAAAGGAAAAGATGGATATCTTTGTGAATAGCTTGAATCATGAAATGAACTATTGGTTAAGGCTATAGTGTCCTAGGTCATTCCAAGACCTAATTAAGAATGGGGTTATAATAGAAGAGGTATTGTTCAAAAGTGGAGAGATTAAACTTTACAAGGATAACAAGAATAACAAAAAAAATAATACCTCCAATCCTAATCAAAATCGCAATGCCCCTAACAACAACCGATTTTGGATGAGAAATAAAAACAATAAAGGAGTGGTCAATGATGGAGTGGTAGAGGAAAATACTTTAAAGGCCACCCCTTTCAATCTCACCCATAATTCAGTTCAATCCAATAACTTGAATCAAGCACCCAAAGTGCCCTTTAACAACAACAACACTAATAACAACTTTGGGAATAATCAGGGGGCTTACAAGCCTAAACCTTTCTTTGCACCTACACCCAAAAGGACATTCACTAATTTGGGTGAGCCATTGGAAAATTCATTAAGGACACTTATTGAAAATAAACTTATTGACCTACCAAGGGCTCAACCATATGATTCTCAAATTAAGCCAAATTGGTGGAGTGAGAATAACCATTGTGAGTATCATAGAAATCGGGGACATAAGACCAATGATTACATGCATCTCAAACATGTGGTAGAAGATCTCATTGAAAATGGTGTGATAAAAGTAGAAGGCTCTCAAACTAATGAATATGACATGGCTTTTAAGACTCCCTTCTATAAGCATGAAAAAGGAGAATCTTCCAATTCAAACAATGGAGGAAACAATGGGAACAATGCAAGAGGAAAAAATAATGTTAACTTTGCACATACCTATGATAATACTATCAATGCTATATCCGGCCATGAGAGTACTATCAATGTTGTTGTGATCAAAGATCAACCTAAAGTGGAGACCTCTAATGCCATCACAAGGGGGCAAGCCTCAAAGGTTACCCTACAAGGGGGTACTCCTATTACTATTGGCCCCAAAACACCAACTATTTTTGCTAAACAAACACCACCTACAACAAAGCCTTATAGTTTGGTAGAGAAACTACAAAAGACTCCAGCACAAATATAAATTTTGGAGTTGTTGAAATTATCTCCCAATCACATGAAATGCAAGCGGTACCTTCTACCTATCACCAATGCATAAAGTTTCCACACATGGGGGAAGAGATCACGATTGGGGGAGATTCCAACCCTTTTCAATATTGCAATACTTTGAAGCCAAGTCATGAACTATTTATACCTCATAATAGGGAAGGAGTCATCCCTAATATTACCATGAAAAAAGATAAAGAGGAAAGTTCAAAACCAACATCAAATGTTACATCAACTTTTAACCCTATTCAAACTAACTCAACTACATCAACTAAGGGAAAAGAAAGGATGAGTTATGAGGGTCAAAAATTAAATGATAATTCAGTCAAGACTTCAACATTGAGAATGGAAATTTCAAAGCCCACTAAGGAAGAAAGAGAACAAGCTAAGAAAGACCATTATCAAAAGATGAGTGACATGATGAACCAATTTGAGAAACGATGCAAAATTCGCTCAAAAGGGGTAGGAGAATATTTTGTTTCCCTATTTGATTTACCTACATCTCCAAGGACACATGGGAATTCATCCAAAGGTCATAAAGCTCATAAATATAATTCTCATTTTGTGAGAGAATGCGACAAACAAGAAATGGAAAAAGAAGATAATGAAGTATTATAATGGCTTTATAAGGATGAGGATAATTTAGCTAATCCCATTGAAAGGGTGCAACATATCAATATCCAAACTGATCAATATGGTAAAGGATTTGATATCATGAAGAAAATGGGATATAAGGGGAGAGGACCCTTAGGAGTTTGACATAGAGGGTTGTTAGAACCTATTGAACCAGTTTGGAGAGAAAAAGAAGAGAAAACCGACATAGGTTTTCAACATAAGGGAGAAAGTTCAAGTCCCATGCATGATTTTTGTGCACATATACACATGGTAGGCTCTGAAAGTGAAGATGATTCTAGGGATTATGAGTTAGATTCCTTTTTCGAAGAATCTTGTCATGACATAGAGGTTGATACCATTTACACTTATGCAATTCCTCCTAAAGTTGATTATCAAGAACATGTGACTCAAGGTTTGACTTCTACTCACACATCAAGTGAACCTCAACAATCTAATGTAGAAAAAACACCTCCTTACAATCAATGGGTAGGTGAAACTTGCGTACCTTCATGGGTAGGAGATTATAACCTAGTGTTTAATCCACATGCTTTATTTTCCATGGAAATCTTAGAGGACTCAAGTGAAGAGGATTTTGATCCTTCTTCCATGGACCATCTTGAAGAAGCACATGTAATAGAACTTGATGATACAATGTATAAACCCTCCAACAAATTCATGTCCTTGAATCCCTCAAATGAGAATCCATCCAATGACTCCTTGTCCTTACTGTACCCCAAACTTATTGATTGGGATCTTTCTGAGCCAAATGACTTACTATACTTCCCAAATGACAATGCAATGGCCTTATACCTAAATGCGGTTGAACCAAATTCTTCCATCAATGAATTAACTCTAGACATGATGATAGGGGCAGGTTTTCAACCTCTTAATCCACAAAATGAAAAGAAAAAATATAAAAAAATGAGAAGGTCTAGTGGTGAAAACCACCATGTGGCAGTGCTAGACCCAAAAAAAGTAAAAATAAAGGATGTTTCCGAAGGTGAAAACCTAACTGTAGCACCTAAGGAAGAGAGGTTGGATACCTTACTAGCACATGAAGATAAAATATCACCTATACTTATTGAACCGACAGAAAATGTTAATATTGGTACCGAAGTGGATCCTAAATTTATTCACTTAGCAGCATCTTTGAGTCCCTTGGAGATGAAAGAGTTTATCGAATTCTTTCAAGAGAAGAAAGTCAAATTTGCAAGGTCATATGCCGACATGCCTGAATTGGATCCAAGTTTCATAATGCATCATTTGAATGTGAAACCTGGGGTTAAGCCCATCAAGAAGAAATTGAGAAAAATGCATCCACATGTAGCCCTTTTAGTCAAAGCAGAATTGGAAAAATTACTCAAGGTGGGATTTATAAGAGTAATTGCATATGAAGAATGGATCTCCAACATTGTACCAGTTACTAAACATGATAAATCCATAAGAGTTTGCATGGATTTTAGGGATTTAAACCTTGATTTCCCAAAAGATGACTTTCCATTACCTAGCATTGATGCTATTGTGGATCTAACTGCGGGTCATTCTATGTTCTCACTTATGGATGGATTTAGTGGGTATAATCAAATCCAAATTGCACCGAAGGATCAAGAGAAGACAACCTTTACATGTCCATGGGGTAATTTTTGTTGGAATGTAATTCCCTTCGGTCTCAAAAATGCCAGAGCAACTTATCAAAGAGAAATCACTACCATTTTCCATGACATGATGCATACCTTCCTAGAAGATTATGTGGATGACATTCTAGCTAAGTCACATGAAATAAAATATCACTTACCCATACTTGAAAAGATTTTTACAAGGCTAGAACAATTCAAAGTAAAACTCAACCCAAATAAGTGTGCTTTTGGGGTAAAATCCAGAACTCCTGGGATACATTGTTTCTGCAAAAGGCATTGAAGTAGATCCTGAAAAAATACAAGCAATAATGGACATGGACATTCCAAAGAATATTAGTCAAATGAGGTCACTTCAAGGAAGGCTTCAATCTATAAGAAGGTTCATTTCTCAATGGGCGGAAAAGTGCCATTCCTTCACAAGGTTGCTACATAAAGACACCATCTTTACATGGGATAAGGAATGTGATAAAGCCTTTACATTTTTGAAAACATACTTGATGAATCCACCCATCTTGATGTCACTTATTCCAGGAAAACCTTTATTACTCTATATATCAGCAACGGAAAAATATTTAGGAGTCTTATTGGCACAAGAGGATAATGAAGGAAAAGAAAGAGCTATCTACTACTTGAGTAGAACTTTGATCAAATATGAATTAAACTATAGCTTCATGGA
>MU225951.1:4134189-4156970 GCA_018584345.1 Thuja plicata | reverse complement strand
GGACAACCATTTAAATGGTCCCCCCATTTGAAACCATTTGAGGGATCAAACTCAACCAAGGATTAACCCATGGTCAATTCACTCTACCCCCTACCCTTGGGAATTTGCTATAAATACAAGCCATTTTTTATGCATTTCATATCCTAGAAAATTTGAATGCATAACATCCTTATTATAGGTAATTTGTGAGCAATTGAGAGCATAGTGAGATTTTGCATAGCATTTTGATCATTTGTAGAAGAAAATTGTTGGTTCTGGGAGCATATCATGAGCATTTGAGTTAGAATTTCATATCATTTGAGAGAATTGAGCTAGATTTAGGCATTTTATCTTTAAATTTCTCATTCTAGGATTGTTCTTGAGAGAGATTAAGGCTGAGAGCTCTTTCAACAAAGCTTAGATAGGGAACCATGAGATGTCATGGATTTAATTGCAATTCTTTAAGCTAAATTGTTGTTTTCTTTCCATAGAATTGTAGTTTAGAATCCTAATTTCATGAAGGTGTAATTTCTCACACACAATAAGTCAGGAAGAGATTGACATATTCAGATAAACCTGACATTGTGGGCCTATAGAACTAGCATCCGTACACCAACAGGAGCTACACCATTTTCCTTGGTTTATGGGGCTGAAGCTATTCTACCCTTAGAAGTTGAAATACCATCCCTAAGAGTGTCACTACATGGATTAATCATGGATGAGGATTATAGGGTTTCCTAACTTCAATAATTGGAATTGTTGGAAGAACATCAAACACAAGCATATGATCATTTGAAAGTGTATCACAATCGAGTTTCCAGAAACTACAACAAACACATCAAACCAAGATCCTTTCAAGTGGGAGACTTAGTGTTAAGAGAAAATCCTAAAAATTAGGCAGATAGGGAAAAGAAAGGAAAATGGGAAGAAAATTGGCTTGGTCCTTTTGTAATTGTTTCTTCTTTTGGAACAGGAACATACAAACTAGCTGATTGTGAAGGGGATGAGTTGCAAGAACCCATTAATAACATCCATTTAAAGAGGTTTCCTACCTAATCAGATGAAAGAGAATCAGCGAAAAGAGTATCAGATGAGAGAATCATATGAGTTATCATCTTCTTTGTACATGAGAAGAAGTAAAAATCCAAAAAAAGGGAGAAAAGATCAAATACAAAAAAATCAGAAAGTTTCAAAAAGCCAAAAACATTGAAAAGTAGAAAAATAAAAAAAAGGAGAAAATTGAGCATGAAGAAATAAAAAACATTGAAAAATCAAAAAATGTTGTCTTGGTGAAAACCTAGCAAATAGGTGCCTTAATGATAAAAAAAAAAAGAGAAAAAATTAAAAAAATTGAAAAAGAGAAAAGTGCCTTGGTGAAAACCTAGCAATAGGTGCTTTGGTAGCAAAAAAAGAGAAAAAGAGCAATAATCCCAAAAGGTGAAAACCTTGAAATAGATGCATTTTGTCCCTTAGGTCTCTCCTAGTTGCATTTGTACATATTTCCTTTCATCATCTCACTTATACATATCCTCATTGCATCTGTCATTTGTGCATAGTCATAATAAAGTCTTCCAGCTGCATTGTTGCATTCTAGGTCTCATTTGCCCTAAGTTTCACATTGATCACATTTATCACTTGGGGGAAAACATCATGGATTTTTGTACCAAATGGATTCAAAAGTGCAACATCTTGATCACACGATAGAAGCATATTTTCAGATTCAAAGGAGAAATATTTTGGAACCTTTGATGGATATCATTGTTCAACCCTAAACAGTTTGATCCTACAACATGATCCTTGAGTTTTATTGACTTATTTTATAAGGATTAAAAATTGACAACACCTTAAATGATCAGAATGTTTTGAATTCTTTTTGAAAATCTTGATACATTGTGATACACTTGAAATTTTTGATGAGTTTTTCATTGAATTTTTTGAGTCATGTCTTTTTAGCTAATCGATGATGTTTCAACTAGATTGGCGATGATTGAGACATAATGTTTTCTTGGCTTTTGTGTGACTATTTTGAGGGAGATTCTTTAACTTGTGTGAATTTGTCTAAGCACATGGTCATCAAATAACCATCAAGGACATTCATATAGGAAGGATGGTTAACCTTTTTTTGTTTATGCAAAAGGATACCTTGGCTATTTAGATTTCCAATATCTTAATACCAAAATCCACTTGCAACATTGAATCCGTTGAAACTGGTATTCATACTCCCATAGTTGGTCATTCAACTAGTGAGGGTTGTACTAGGTTCCTAAAGAGGTTACCAACTGAGATGAAAGTCATATTCATATTCTTATGGTTGCAGTGGCACCAGTAAGGATTGTATCGACTCCAAGTTCCACAATGCTCAATGATGAAAATATATCTCTTTTGTAGTTCTTTTGCAAAAAGCTAGTGATCTTTAGTTGCATTGCATTGCATTTTAATGTTAGATTAATTGCATTATTTAGAGTAATTTTTCCAAGTACAAGGGGGTTCATCATTTTTGGGGGTTACATCAAATTTCAATGGTTTCAAATCAATTATGTGAGATTATCTTTTGCATTCATAGCATTAATCATAATAATTATTTTTACATATCTTGAGTGAAAACAAACGAAAAGATACATTAACCATTATTCATTTATCCATTCATCTTTTAGCATTGCATTTCATAAACTAAGTTGCATACATAAAAATCCAAAAAGATAGTTGCATTCATTTTACTATTACACTAAGTATTGCATCCATATCATTGCATTGCATAAACCATACATCAAAATAAAAATCAAAATCATATATCAATAGTTGTATAATCATCATTTGCATCCATATATCTATGTCATATTCTAAGACATTTCATCCATAGAATAAATAAAAAGTAAGTGCATCATAGACATCGTATAGATCTGCATATAAAGAAATCTCACATAATCACATCAACATCAAAGGGAAATCAATCAAAGAGCGTCATAGATAAATGTCCATCATCAAATGTCTATAACAAATCAGTATATCAAAGATACATAAAAAAATGATGTATACATCAAGTGCTGATCAACACTCCATATGATACATCAATACAATATCTAGATATCAAGCTCATATATATCTCAAGACCCAGCTGGGGCACCTGATCCATCTCTTGCAGCACCTGATCCATCTCCCAACCCATCAGGACCCCTGTCACCTACTCTATCCTGAGTGGAAGGTGGTGCCTGACTTGTGCTAGCACTCATAGGTAACTGAGCCATGGTAGACAAGAGCTGTTGTAACATAGTAGTCACCTGATCCAACCATCCAGTAACTGTAGTCATCCCTGCCTGTAATCCTATCACATCCTATACTAAGCTATCAACAATAGGAGGAACTGGAGGTTCCTGAGGAACCTATGGTGCCTGTGGTGCTAATGGAACCTGTGGTATCACTTGTATCCGAGGTGCATCCTTAATCTGTGCTGTGCTAACCTATGGATCTACCTGAGGGGGTACCTGTCTCTGTGGAGATGCTAGTCTCTATTGATCCTGACCCTATAAATGAATCTCTAATGGAACCTACCTAGATTCATGTACTCGTCTATGTCTCTATCTAGCCCAAGCTAAAACTGGAATGGCCTGAACCTGTCTCTGCATCGGAACCTATACCCACCTCTGTCTAGGCTGTCCAAACCCACCACCTCGAGCTCTCACATGTCCACCCCACATCTGAGGTCCTAAAACTTGCTGTACTCAAGGAGCCCTTGGTACTCTCTACCTCCAAGGTCTCCTGCCACCATCACCACTATCATCTCCATCTCCATCATTAGAAGAAAACTCATCAACATTAGGAATAGGCTCTACCAGATCCATGAATCTTGTGAATCTATGCTGAGAAAACCACTCTCGATACTCAACTAACATACGTGCATCGACCACATGCTCCATCATATCCCATCATACATGGACTAGCCACTTGATCTCTGTACATGCAAACCAATAATCGACCTAAGCTCGCCACATGGATCACTCTGCCTATACTCTCGCATACAATGCCATACCCTACAACATATCCTAAACATGACCAAACTACTGGAGAACTCTCCCAAAGAATAATCTCTCTATACAAAGTGGTGATCGACCAATCATCCACCAAGGGGAAAACATATATGGAAGCTCATCATAATCCTCTCTCCATCCCTCGTAGCCCAGGTATGATCTCCATACAACTTGATCAATATTGTTGATAGTTCGATGCTAGAACTCAACCTTGCCCAGATGATGCTGGACAATCATGCTATCATATAGAAATGTGTAGGGATATCCTCTAGCTCACACTCGTGCCGATATCAGTCTAGTAATCAGGATATGCTCCCAGGTCCATAGCTGTAATAATATTGCACCTGTAAATATAGCCATGTTGTGCCTATATACCACCTTATGTAAATCATGATATAACTACGCTAGCACGCAAGATCCCCGGTCTAATCTCTGAGGATGAGAAATCAAGTCCTCTAGTATGCTGCCCCATTTGACTAAAAAACCACAACCTCTATTATCTGGTAAGAGAAGTCCTCCAATCACGGCTCCTAGTAAAGCTGGAAAAGTAAGAAATGAAGAAAAATGTGCCCATGTAATGCTATCATCACCAATAGTGGTGTCTCTGAACACCCATCTACATGCGCTACCATCATAGACCTGATCGTAGTAAACCCTCTCTCCATGGGTCGGGATCCTCAGCAATCTATATACATCCTTTGGCGTGATGGTAATCTTGTCGAGGGGTAGATGGAAAGTATTATGGTCAGAGTGCCAATGCTCTACCATAGCTATCAATAAACCTCAGTTCAGCTGAAATCAAGGAAGATCAAGAAGGAATCTGAGCCCACATGTCTTGATTGTCGATCTCTCCAGAGTGGTCAACTCATCCACTAGATCGAAGACCCAAGATGCTACATTATGTACATACAACTTACGGAAATGTGGCTACATTTTGAAAATGAAGTAAATTATATTAGTATCTTTTTATTGGTGGATCATTCTAAGTCAATCAAACATATTAAATCTATCTTTTGTCTTTTTGAGAACATCAACCTATTGTTCTTGACCTCTAGATATTGAGAAGGGATCAATTTGTAATATCTTTTAATCAATCTAGTTGACACATCAAACATTCACTGGTATGATTATTCTAATATCCTAAACACTAAGTAAACATTATGGAATCACATCTTTTTAGCTTGGAAATCAATTTGGTCATCCAAACGATCAATCGAAGACAACTTGTTCTATTCTAAATTAGGATTTCATCAAATATCCTAGTACACGTCATTTCATTAAGCAGAAGCATCATTTCATGCTAGGCGTCATTGAAAACATCATACACATCATTTAAAGTGTTAGAGGCATTTCTTTACAGCATACGTGGCATTTTCAAATCCTACGCATCATTCAAACTATGCTATGCGTCATTTAAATCTTAAATTTGCAAAGGGTTTCCTACGCGTCATTTGCAACATGGGGTTCACATTTTGACCTAACTGCTACACGGTTTTTAACACATTAAACACATCATTTTACTGTGTGGACGTGGCATTTCCCTATCCTACGCGTCATTTAAAAGCTCCTAAGTGACATTTTGATAAAACTAATCTAAAAAGCATCAGAAATGACAATAAATGCTATCAAAAAGAGCAACAAATGCACTAGGAAGGATTAAATCACTCATCGGAGGTCCATAGTTAAGAGGTCTCTGATATCAGCACACTCTCTCAAATTGATGCTCTCGGATAGGGACCACCATTGCTCTCAATCATAGCAGAATCAGAGTAAAATCTCAATAGTAAAAAGTGAAAATAAATAGTAAATTTGGGTTTTTCAACCTATTTAAGCTATTTTGACCTAATTTTGGAGAGATTTTTACCCCCTAGGACCTAAATCTGCATTTTCTGCACACTGGGGCATCTTGTGATCTTATCATCATTCTTCTTTATGTTTTCAGAAATGAAATAATTTAGATATACTTTTACATCAATCACATCATATTAGCATCGGGACATCAAAATGTTTTCATTTTTGAGGGGGCATATATCATCAGATTATCAAATCAAGGTAATATATCATCACATCATCAAATCAGGGTATCTATATCAAATCTAGGGCATTAAAAATTCAAACTTTTATTAGTGGGGAATTATGTATCAAATCAACCAGTTATCTTATCAGGGTTATCAATCAAAATTTTAATCAGAGTTGTGAATCAGGTTTTTACCATCAAATTAGATCAGTGCATCAAATCAACCAGTTATCTTATCAGGGTTTCAAATCAATCAGGTTATCAGTTATCAGAGTAGTTATATCAATCAATCAATCAGTATCAAATCAGTGGTCAGGACATGCAATTTTCTTTGAATCAATGCGCTTCATACATCAATTCAAAGAGGGGCATTTGTAGACACCCAAAATTGACCAGGTGTCTTAATATCATCAAAATCTGCAAATCTCATCAAAATGCTTCAAAATGGATCAAAATCAATTAAATGACATTTATCAATCAAAGTGGATTAAATCAAATTTAAATCAAGGGATTAATTAATCATGAAATCAAATAATTAAATTCAAGCCTAAAAGAATCAATCAAATTATGCAATTGATTTTAATCAACTAATTGTATAGTTTAAATAAAAAATTAAAATGAACCTATTCCTTACATGGCTAAATGAATTAAATGATTGAATTAAATAAATTCCTAATATCTTTTCAACACAAATACAAGAGCCAATGAGAATTGAGAACACACTTGCACATGGATCACTCCAATTTTGCATCTCAACCTCTCATTTACCCTTTTAAATCTCATCCACTCATCTTGTCCCACCCTTTGAGGACACCATTTAAATTGTCCCCTTATTTGAAACTATTTGAGATATCAAACTCAACCAAGGATTAACCCATGGTTAATTCACTCTACCCCCTACCCTTGGGATTTTACTATAAATACAAGCCATTTTCAAGCATAAGCATATACTAGAAAATTTGAATGCATAACATCATTACTATAGGCAATTTGAGAGAAATTGAACAATATATTGAGCATTTTGAGAGCAAATTGTGAGATTAGAGAGCACATCATGAGCATTTGAATTCATTTTGTATCATCTTTGAGAAGATTGAGAGCTAGATCATGCATTTTATCATTAATTTCTCATTCTAGGAAGGTCACTAGTAGAGATTAAGGTTGAGAGATATACTTGAAAATCCTAGTTAGAGAACCATGAGATGTTATGGATTTTAAATGCAATTCTTTAGATTAATTTATTTATTTCTTTCCATAGAATTATGCTTAATTGTCCTAATTTTATGAAGGTGTATTAATTCAGACATAAAAACGTTATGAGTGTCACCAAAGGAAAGTGAAGTCTTCACCGACGAACTCAGTCTTCATACACCAAGGAGTTGGTAAGAATTTATGACACAAGTTTTAGGGAAACACCTATAAATAGGGCAACAAAAAAACTCATTTGTCATGACAACCAGAGCAGAGAGACCAAGGCAATTTTTGAGTAGAAAGAAACTAAGTTACAAAGTGACCACGACTTGACACACAACACTCCAAAGAAGATCAGGAATCATTGCAAGAGTAAACAATAAGTTCAACAAACTGAAAAATCTATTTTTACGCATTACGTAGGAAGCCCTAAAATTGAAAATGGCCTCGACATCAAGAACTGTGAAATCCAAGAATGCAAAGAAGGATGAGGTCAAGCTCATCAAGAATTTGGCATGTTTGAAACCTAACTAAAATATCTATCCTGAGGTTGCCTCACAACCTGACAACGCTGGAGCATTTTCACGCATACAAGCTAGGGTTTTACTCATGGAATACGTTTGATCTTTCATACACTACAAGATTGTAGAAATAGGAACTTTAGAGGTTGAAGAAGCTTATAAGAAGTTGTGCAATGAAGATGGAACAATAAAAGATGAGCATAAGAACATTGAAGTAAAAGGGCTCACCAATTCCCTAATGTTCATGAAGGTTTTCAAAATTGAATGGATTTGGTTAGTGCTAAGTTGAATGCATAACAATAAGCTACGGGTTGATGAACCAAAGGTGATAACCTGAGATGTCATCCATGTGGTCACCAGTTACCCTATAACTAAGAAATTTAAGGCACTAAAGCATCCACCAAAGGCTGAGACCGAGAAAATGACAGGAGCCAAATGGGATGGAAGACGACTAAAAGTTACCACAATAATTGATGATGAGATCAAGTTCAGTGCATGCGTTCTAGGATACAAATTCTTCCAAGCAAGTAGATTGAACAACATAGCATCAGGTGCAGTAGACACAACCTACAAAATTGTGAAAAAGGGAGAAAAATTAGACTTATCTAAACTTCTGCTAAATTAGTTGAAAGATAACTTAAAGACTATCAGGAATGCAAATTCAAACACTTGTAAGTTTGGCTCACTCATAATGTGTATCTTCTTTTATTTTCAAGAATAATTCCCATCAGTAGGAGATGTGAAATGGGACAACACCAAACTGGTCACCATGCAAATCAGTGAGCACATAGCCACACTGGGAGATAACTTTGAGACATTCATGGATGAATACTTCAATGAATTCAAAGGCTGAATGCAAAAGAGGGTAAGAATCCACGAGAAACTCATTGAAAAATATAAGGATGAGATATGATTCATGGTTGATACAGACAATACATACATTAAGCCTGTTGTACCGAGGACAACATGGTTGCAACCATTAGAGTATGAGATCAAAATTGATCTTGCAACTAAGGTAATTGATGCCTTGATCAATGAACCATTGGATAAGAAACAACCAAAATTTGGAACTTATGGAGAGGCCTAGACAAGAATAAAATTTGGCCTAGTTGTTAAGAAAATTGTCAGAAAGAAGGGCAAGATGGTGAAGAATCTCAAGAAGATACTATCGACAACCGAGGAAGAAGCTGTACAAGATGAAGAAGTTGAATAGGAGGAAGAAACTGAAGAATAGTTATCTTTTAGTAAAGATGAAGGAAAGGATGACTCCAAGGAAACAGAGTCAGATTCACCACCTCCTCCACCAACTAAGAAGCCAAGGAAAAAAATTGCTTCTAGGACTAGAAGCCAAACATTAAATGATTCTACTCCTTCACCTTTAAAGAAAGGAAAAGTCAGAACATACAAAAGGAAATATGCCACACCAAAGAGAGGGAAAAACAAAAGAGGAAGGAAGTTCATTAGAACTCAAGAGGACATTGAAGACACCAAGAAAGATGAAGTTGTAGAGGCAGAAAATGTCAAGGTACAAACTCCTGAATCTATTGATGACATATGAAAATCTATTGCAAACTCTAGATCTATATCAAATTCAAAGATCAGAAGATGGTTGAAATTAGACCCAGAAGAATAAAGTAGAGGATGCCATCATAGAAAAAATGTACGAGTTTAAATATATACTAATTCAGTTTGAAGGAATTCATGTACCAAGGGAACTCTTGGATAGACTATACTCCTGTTGGACATTTGCATTGAAGAATGAGAAGGAAATAAGAGAGAGAGAGAGAGAGAGAGAGAGAGAGAGAGAGAGAGTACTTGTTTCTCTCATGCCACCTGAATAAAAGCAGGTAGAAATAGATGAAATTATGGATAAGTACAAAAAGGAGTTCTCACCGAAGCTAAGAGCATACAAATTTATTGAAGGAAAGCTTATAGAGCTTGAGCAGGACAGCCACAAGAAATGGTGTAAGATTATGAATAGACCTACTAAGGAGGAAATACCTAAAAAAGACCTTCAACAACAAGACGTTGACAAGGAAACTCAAGATGACACATCTATTGAGTTAGATAAAGAACAAGATGATACAACCAACCACAAGACTATAGATGTTGCAGATGAATCATGGCCAGATACCACAAATGAAAACATTGTGGATACTAATGTCATTGACATTACCGATGACCCAATAGTGGAAGTGAATAAAGATGAAGATGTCACTATTGTAAAGGATAAAATTGATGAGCAGTACACAATAGTTGATACTGCACAAGTGAATATTCCAGGCAACATGCCAATATTGATACAAGCTATCAATATCCTATAAGAATCAAGCAAGTCACCTGAAAAGGATACTCCCAAGGATGCAGGGGAAGAGAAAAAAAAATACAACACTGATGGTCAGCAAGACATCAGAGATACTCAAGATATAACCAACACTGATAAGGTTACTGAAGGAGATCAAGAAAAGGATACAGATACATAAGAAAAGAATGCAAAAATAAAGACTGATGAAGAAAAGGACACCGATGAAGGAGACAAACGTAAAGATGGTACTCCTGAGGAAACTAAAAAGCATGCTACCGACGATGTTAAGGTGAATGTGGAGACATCTACAGACACCTGAAAAGATGAAACCAATGCCAAGCAGCCAAAAAAAGCACAACAGGTCACTTCATTGAGCACAACAGAGAAAGCCAAGAAATTGGCAATGGTTTTACATTCTAGTGATTCACAGAAGAAGAAGAAGAAATCAAAGAAGAATAAGATGGAAGTCACATTGGATGAACTAATAGAAATACCAAAGTGTGACCCATCTACACTTGACTTTGAAGCATTACAAGAATATGGAGAAATATGCCAAAGAAAGGCATTGCAAGAGAAGCTAAAGAAACAACATAGGGACTCCATGGTACTTGAGACAACATGAGACATGTTACATCAAATTGTGCCCAATGTTGATATTGATCAGAAAAAGCCCATACTAGATCAATTAGCTACTCTAACCGAAGCAATAAAAAATTAGAATATTGATGCTAAGAAGGCAAAAGAGGAGAGAGACAAGATGAAGTACCAACAAAGGCTCATTGAGAACATCAGCCAAGAAGTGGCGGTAAATAAGGTAAAGCTATCAGATTCATCACTGAATTAGACCCAATCATATTTGAAGCTATAACCTTGATTCAAAAATTGAGCACAATAGAAAAGTTCACTAAAGAGAATAGTGACAACATTGCAAAGCTGGATACAGAAATAAAAAATAGTGCACAAAGCTTAACCACTGATAGAGACAATGCAGTAAAATTGCATTATGAGAAGATCATAGAGATTAAACAGTTAAGGTAGGAACTGTGGGAGGCAGAAACACATTTTAGGGAAGAAGTAACCAATCTCCAAGCTCAACTTATACCAAATCTTACACTGCTCCAACATCACATTAGTTCAGCAAGGCAACTGATAGCAATCCTAGAGATGTCTGTAGAAGATAACATCTATGACATGCACTCAAAGATCACACTCGAGAACATGGATCTAGAGAACCTCAAAGAACAATGGGAGAAAATGATGGAAGACATGAATTCTTCACACTCCCACATTTTTGATAAGCTCTAAGGTAAAGACCTTTGCCCTTAATATCAAAAAAGGGGGAAAATGATATGAGTACAAAATACAAAAAGAGAAAATGATATGCATTCATTCATATGGGAAAATGGAAAATGGTAAATATTTATATGTATATTCATATGGGAAAATGATATGTAGAAGGAAAGACATCATATGTACAGATACCAGCATATACATAGGGGGAGCCATTAAATGACTAAGGATTATTTATGTTGTATATACTTAACATTTTGTTCTGATTAAGTAAAAACAAGTTTTACAAGGACCCAGAACCTTTACAAAGTATTAAAGCTCAACAAGTTTTACAAGGACCTGAAACCTAAAAAGAGTTTAAAACAAATATTCAATAAAGAGCAGATACAACTATGCCAAGGCACCCAAAAAGGAAAGGAAACAGAAAACAAACAACCGATCCAAAATTGTCCCACAGAATCATCATTAAAAATAGGGACAACAAAAAACCCCTAAGGGATAGCAAAAAGGAAAGCTACATACCCTGCACAAGTTCCTCCGCTTCAATGACCATAACCTACATGTTGCTGACCATTTCTTTTAGTTCCACAGTGTCTTTGTCCTCATTAGGGCTATTCTTCTTTATACTAGCTCTAGTGCATGAGCTCAAGCCAATAGCCTCCTTTATCTCTCTGCAATCCTTATCCTTGTTATCCTTTTCTAGTTTTTCCATCAATATTTGCGCATGGCCATAGTAAGCTTTGAGACTCATCAAACATTGCTCCCCTATTTTTTTAACCTTAGCCTCCAATCTCTCCACCTTTGTAGTTAGATTCCTGATCTACACAACACTGTCATCTTTCTCAGCCCTATCTTGGATATCTTTGATTTGTTTCTACATTATCCCCACTTTATTAATAAACTCTGCCTGGCCTTCTGAGTTCCCTACAACTTATTTCATTTCATCCAGACATACAACCACCAGATTTTCCCCAATTCCCATACTTTTGAGAATATTAATCTCTGCCTTCATAATATCTACTTGTTTTTTCAAATTATCATTATCATCAATAAAATTGCTTACCAGGCCAGTGAAACCCGTAATGCAATCTTTGTTGTCCGTAGGTACTTGATGCTCCCCTATGTCCACATTTTCATGGTAGTCACAGTCCTTTTGCCCAGAATCTTCATCTATCTTGGTGTCCCTATCATCCTTCATATTTCCTTCCCCCTTCTTATTTTCTTCAGTTTTCTCCCTAAGGCTTTTGTCTTAAATGTTCTCACCTTTTCTCTCCTCTCTGTTTTCCCCTCTGTCCTCTTCCTCCTGATTCTCCTCTATATTTTCCTTCACTTCTTCCTCACCCGAGGTCAAATCAATTCTCCTCTTACTAGAACTCTTACGGGTAATTTTAGTTTTTTCCTGGCCATCCCCATGTTTTCTTTTCATTATCTCCTCCTTTTTCACCTCCTTAGTTTCACTCTCTGTTTCCAACTCAATAATTTGAGTCTTCTTCTTTGTCAACTTTTTACCCTTTTTCTTTCTTCTTCCCTCCACAATATCCTCATCACTATCCTTCTCTATTTTTGAACCTTCAAAATAGGGCTTCTTTTGGTTTTTCCTTGCTGAAGCACCCTTTCTATTAGTTTTAGGGGTTTTAAACCCTTTGGACTCCTCTTCACTATTGGTTTCTTCCCCATACATACTTTCATCTTCGTCCCCTTCTGTCTCTTCTTCATCCTTCAAAATATTCTTCCACATAGGCCTTTCCACTTTCTTATTTTTCAGCACCTCATATATGAGTAGCATAAGCCCTTGGTGGGATGCATGATCCCCCTTCGGATCTTTCTGTAAACTAGTAATTGTAGCTTCTAATGAGCTAAGCAGATAGTATGGTAAACTGACTTTAAACTTGTGCCTAAAATGATTTAATAACATGAAATGGTGTCCATACGCCCTCTTCAACCTACCATCAAGAGTAACATAACTGATGATCACAAAAAGGAAATACCTCCAAGGTCTGGAAATACGCTTCAGATTGTGATAGGAAGCATCAATCTTGACTAGTCTCACCTTTTCCTTCTCATTATCTGAGAAAGTCTCCCAGGCTTTATCTGAGATAAGTCTATCTCGATAAAACTTAATACCATCCATTTCCATTCTTGTAGCTTCTGCAATGACCTCCTCTATAACCTCCATATACTGATCACCAACCAAGACTTTTCCCTCTTTCCAAGTTTTCGTGAATATCCTGGTGATAGAAGGATTCTAGCCTTGGAGCGGTTCCAAAAAATAGCCAGCCCACCCTCTTTCACAATCTTCCACACTATGTTCTATTTTTTCTAGTTGTTGCAGTTAATAAGCTCAACCCTTTTCTTATTTCCGCCCATTTTCTTCCTCTAGTTGCAGCAAATATTTTTTGTTGTGACTATTGATAATGCCAGAATGAACTTTACGCAAAACCAAAAAGACCTAGAAAGCATACCAAATGCAGCTCGCAATCATAATAGGGTACTTACACCTTCGAAGGCAATAAAGACACATCACCTTCGTATTAATGATTTTAAAAACACTTACCATTTACAATTATTTTGCTGACGACTCCTCAATCGATCACTTTCAAGCAAAAATTTTGCTTGAATAGGCATGTCATTTCCATCATTACATTATGCCACATCATCACTCTTACAAGTTGTATTAGCCACCCAGTCAACAACTCCATTTGTCTCCCGTTAATTATGTATGATAACATATTTTTCAAAAGAGCGAATAATGTCTTTGGCTTTTTGAATGATATTGTAAATTGTCCAAGCAGCGAGGGTATCATTATTTAAACACTTGACTATGTTGAGAGAATCCCCCTCTAATCAAAATTTAGTGCTACATTTCTCTTTTGCTAAAATAAGACCCTGAAGGGCTGCACAAGCTTCTACAATATGATTCATTTGAATACCAACAAGAATGGCTTTTATACCTGTACAGACACCATTTTCATCTCTGATGACAATGCCACACCCTGCCACCCCCGGATTTCCCTTAGAGGCACCATCAAAGTTTATTATCTGCCAGCCTTTAGGGGGTAAATCCCATCTAGCATCCTCCCTTTTTTCTTTTTTATCCTTTTTTTTTAGTATTGCCTTTGATTTTCCAATTTTTGAACACGGTAATATCATTCTCCTGAAGAGGCTCCAACACTATATCCTGTTTCATGAGATTTTCTTTTATGGCTCTCTTAATCTTAAAGAAAGCATCCTTCTCACTTGTCATTTTATCCCTAAGCTCTCTATCATTTCTTTCTCTCCAGAACCCCCAGCAAACATGAGGAAGGAAAAAATTCTAGATCTTAACAACAGTGTCATTCTTTGAAGGATAGATCCAAGATTTAAAAAGACTCTCCAAATTAGCAGGAAAAACCCACTCAACATTTTGTTAGTATTTTGTACATATTATTTTTTGATACTAATGTCAAAGGGGGAGATTGATGAAATTAATTTTCCATTAGTATGAAAACAACACTTTCGGTAAGCATACACCGAAAGACAGGACAAGAGAAAACCGAAGATGACTAAGTACAAATAGAACCAACAAAACAACTTCTGTGTAAACCCAAATTGCAAAACAGAAGGATAAAGTGGAACTTGAAAAAGGAAACTCTCATGGAAGATACTGTGTAGACCAAAAAGACATTTAAAGAGCAACCGACATAAAAAAACTGAAGGACATTCAAGCATAACCGACAGACAAGTCAGTTGCAGAGCTCGCAAAAAGTGGATCTGAATTCCATGTCAGATAAAGAAAGTGTATTCTATTTATAGGATATGTATTTGTTTTTAAATCTATTTATTTAGGGACAAGATACATGAATGTAAGTGCTTTAATCAGTCTAACTAATTTTAAAAACATAGACTAGGACATCTAGGTACAAGTTGTAAACCTGATCTTAGAGTTAACATTGTTTTTCTCAAAACTTGATGATGTCAATCCATCTATAAATAGATGATGCAATCATTCAATATAAATGATGTGAATAGAGAGGAGAAGATGAATGAAGCCAATGAGCACATCTATGGATCAGATTGAGAGTTTCAAGATCAAGAACAACAAAAGGTGAATTTGGTTATCAGAACCAAGAACATAGCATACCGAGAATCAGAGGTATTAGTCAATCACAATTAGGTGATAATATTTTTCATGTAAACTGAATTGGATCTGTATCAGCAATAGGAGATTGCATTTACCAGGTCAATTTGTAATTTTCTATCATTCTAACAAGTGGAGAAAAGTGTAAAAATCCTTTCAAGGAAGGTGGATTTAACAGTCCAACAATAAATCTCTTAACCAAGTGCATACTCAACAGTGTTGCTAAAGCTCTTAACAAAGTAGACTTTACTAGGTCTCCATCGATACTCTTAATAGGGTAGATCATCAGAAGTGATCAAATTTTAAGCCTTAACCGACCCCTTCCAATCTACAGATAGTGAAGATTTTGTGGGTGCCATCCCCACCATAGTTTTTACTTCCTAACAGGAGTTTTCTGCGATATCATATCTTGTATTATGTGTCAAATTACTTTCATGAATGTTTGTATGAATTTTCACATGTATGTTAATGTTATGAATTTATATAACTCACATCAAGATAGTATAAATCAGATTGAATGGATATAAAATTGATTACAAAGGTTAATTGATTAAAGGATACACAAAGTTTTAGAGGTACTGATTCACCCCTCCCCTCTCAGTACATACTTCCCATTAATCCCAACAATAAATAGCCCTAGATTTATGGAAAGATGTGAAGGATAAGGAAGAATAATGGAATAAAGCAAAGCACAGGCTATAGGAAGTGATTACAAATAAAGAAAGGAGATTGAGGGGAAGAATGTAGAAATTACTGCATTAACAGATAAGGTAAATAATGTGATGGCCTTAGTGCCACAAATTTTAGAATGTATAACTCGCCCAAGGATATATGCACTGCATCTCAAGGAGCTTGGTCTTTTACTTCAATTGTCAAGAGAAATCTCTGGTTTAAACCCTTCTATAGAGACTCCATAAGACTTCTTCCAAGATTACCAATCTTCCCCAATAGAAACTAAAAACTTATTCAATAAATTATACTTACACAACTATGTTGTTCTTAATCATCATGAGTGGAATCCATTATTCATTGAAGTGTGCTAATGTCTTGGATTAAAAATGAAAATATTTAGGGACAATAACTCATAACACATAGACACAGGGAGATCCATACCCCTTTTCCTTAAAGGAAGAATCAAGTGACTCTGCAGACATTTTCTATAATTGACATAGAGTTACCTACAAACCTGAACACAAACAATAGATCCTAGCTCTGAGAGAAGCGACCTTTCAATAATTTTAATAGATGGTTGCAACATCAGGAAGGACAGTGTTGGGATATCTATCACAAAGGTGGAATGGGTTACTTGATGAGCTGAAGCAAGCAGAACCCCATTCCTTGCAAAATTTTTATGCAACCATTATTAGGAGGGCACCAAAGTATGTTTACTTGGGGAGAACAAAGAAATAATATTTCCCCCCTTTAATAGTTTAGCCAACATTTATTCTATGGCCTATTCCAAAATACAAAGAATATCATTCCTATAGCGAACAAGCAGAGAAATCCAGGTGGGACAGATTGGCTAAAAATAATAGATTTTATTAGAACCCAACAGTGGAAAATAAGGGACATACAACACTCAATGATTTTAGGATGTAAGCAAGATAGAGGAATCAAATTACACCCACTAGAGGACCAACAATCCATTAGGTTTGGGGCAGTGATGAGCCCAAATGATGAATCATTTTTTATAATATCTATTATATATTTTTTGTCATTATTATAGGATTTAGCACCTAGTTGTTGATACTTTTCATAGTGCTTTCTTAAACTTATTTATCTATGGGCATGAACCTATCCATGTATATTTTTTTTTATATCAAGTTTATTTGTGATCTATCTATATTACTCTTACATGTGATTAAATAAATGTTATTTTAAATTAGTAATGGATGTACAATTGTCTTGTGTACGCTAAAGTTATCATATTAATTTCATGTTGTAACAACACCTTGATGAGTATAATGATACTTTATTTTTCTGGATTTGAGTTAATATTTGGGAAGACTCATCCAAGGGGAGCCCACTTGGTGATAATTCCACTCATTTGGTTTTGTTACTTTTATGTTCAGTAATTAGTTTTAGTTATAGCAACTAATTGTTCCTACAACCATTGGACCTATGTTCTGTGACCATTCCTGCATCCATTGGAACTTTGTTCTGTGACTGTTCCTATAGACATTGGAAGTCTATTCTATGAATAGAATTATACTTTAATTTTCTACATCTAAGTTAATATTTGGGAAGACTCATCCAAGGGGGGGCCACTTGGTGAGAATTCCACTCATTTGGTTTAGTTACTTTTATGTTTAGTAATCAGTTTTAGTTTAGCAACTGACTATTCTTGCAGCCATTAGAACTATGTTTTGTGACTATTTTTGCAGTCATTGGAGCTCTATTCTATGACTATTCCTTTAGCCATTGGAACTTTGTTTTATGTATATAATGATACTTTAATTTTATGCATATGAGTTAAAATTTGGGAAGACTCGTCCAAAGGGGGTCCACTTGATGATAATGCCACTCATTTGCTTAAGTTTTTTTTTTTTTTCAATTATTAGTTTTAGTTTGAGCAGCTGACTGTTCCAAAAACCATTGGAACTATGTTTTGTGACTATTCTTGCAGCCATTGGAACTTTGTTATGTTACTGTTCCTACAACCATTGGAACTCTATTATGTGACTTTTCCTACAACCATTGGAACAGTTGGATATTTTTCTTATAAGACAAGAAAACACCAACTCGACAAGACTTGAACAACCTTCTTCACCTTGAGCTTGATGAACTCAAGAGGGTATTCCACTGACATTAAGTATGCATACTAAATAAACCTTCTATTGACACCTGAAAATTCAGGTCATAAATACACAAAACATCAGGGAAGTATAATCTACATTTTCATTTTTTATGTAATTTCCCTATGTAAAAAATAAAAACTATTAAAAGGGCATAAATATTTATCATTATTCTACGTTCATAAAGTAGGCTTTTAGGTCACTTTATTGAAATAAATTTAATGCATGTATATTTGGAAATCAAGTAATTATAAAAAATAATAAATAACGAGGTAGTTAAGTAAAAAGGTGGCGATCAAGAGTTGAACACTCAACCTCTCAAGCCAACCTTTTTTCTTATCCCAACTACCCAACCTACCCTAACCGATTGTCCTATGTTATTCCTTGAGAGCGCAGGTAGAAATAAAGGGTTAAATATTAAATTGTTTTATTTCCTTTTAATATTTTAGAAATAAATTATTAGGATAATAAGTGTATTGTTTTTCCCTTGTATGTGTGTTTCAAAGAGATTTTACATTTCACGAGATTAGTATTTTCACTAATATGATTGTTTTTTAAATAAATTTAATTGCAATTTACCCTAAAAATATTAATATGGTAAAATTATGTTGGTAAAGAATATTATGCTTTTAGGTTTTGAAATGTTTTTAATTAATATTAATCTTTAATTTTCAAATACCTAAATGTAATCTTACCCTATTTTAATTTTGATTTTAGAAATTACAATTATAGGGTAAAATGAGCATAATTGGTTACATATTACCATATGCCATTTATTTGTAACTTTTTTATTTTAGGAAATACATTATGTTTAATATTTGATAGTAAAACTCTCAATTAAAATATAAAACTATTTTCCAAATTAATGGATTTTAGATTTTATCTTATCAGTTGATTGAATGTTTAAATCCTTTTTATTCTTTACTTATTTTATACAAGAAAGATTTATATTTATTACTACATATATTTTTATGTCTTTCTTGATAATTTATTTGGATTAATTATTAAAATTAATAAATTTTAATATAGGGATCATTTTAGATTTGAAAACATTTAAGCCCTAAATTAAAACTTATTAAGAACTATCTAATTGTGGGTTTGGTGTGCAAGGATTTTATATCATAAACAGATGATGATAACCAAAGTAAATTACTTGAAGATGTAATAAAGTTCATCAAACCATTTATATGGGTAATATTGTAATCTGTAGGTTTAGTCACGGGATTAGGTTTCAATGAAAGGGTATGACCTTTCATGGGAATCTTTGAAAACATATCAATATTGAATCAAGATAAACTTAAAAGGATTACAATGTGATTTTTTTGGGACACAACACAATTGGGAAACTCTCCCGAATTACAGATTTGAACCTAATGTCCAAATTTTCAAATGCAAATGACAGATAAGTGTTTATGCTTTTGAGGTTATATAGTTTCTTATTTTTCAATTAGTTTTTCAGATTACTCTGTGAACCAGGGTATCCTACTGTGTTCTTTCTTTGATTCATTTGTTTATGATTAATCTATACAATTTGAGTAGAAATTGCAAGGTCTATGAACCTGTTGTTGTTCCTTTCAGCCTCTTAATTTGGGTTAAAACGGATAGGACTAGTTGTATAAATTATTTAAATTTGTGTTTCAACAGAAATCCTGTAGGGTGATGGTCTCGCTTTATAGGAGTGAGTTACCTTAAAACCGTCTCTAACTATACGTATAATTGAATGTAATTGACTCTATTCCCATTTTGGCATTAGGCACTGATATCATTTCACTTGTAATGGTTATTTGGTTCTTTCTGTAGTTTACATATTATACCTGTTATCTTCTTCATAAAGCTTTCAATTAGGTTTCAGTAATACTTTTAAGCTTTAGTTTAGATATCACACTTTTTAACAATTATTAAATTAGGTTATTTTCCTCCAAGGATTGTAAACCCCTTTGGAAGGAATTTCTTTTGTCTGTGCACGTGTTTGTGTAGTTTGAAAGCACTTTGGATTTAGGCCTACCAGCCTTGACTTGATCGAGTCAGAATTGCAGGGGCACTTGTTTGTGCCTGTCAGTTGGCCTCAAAATGGTCCAACATTTTTGAGCACCAACAAATTGGTGACTCTGCAGGGGAAGCTATCAGTGAAAGATATTCACAGAATCTTTGGTTACAGTTGTGAGACTCTACTGGGATAAAAGACTCAGAACAGTTATATATTCCTCACAGAAGGTGAGGCGGTGACTCTAAAACTCAATTTCAGGAAAATCCTATGTTAGGAAGGAGATCTCTGAAAAATAATACCTTTGTTGAATTAGAACCAATAAAGAGAAACAAAAATTTGAAGATGTTGTACATGCCACATAAGACACCATCTAAATCGGATGAACAATAATTTGCTTGCAAGCAGTTCCTAGATTTGAGTCATCATAGTTCTGCCAGTGAAAGTGAAAATAGAAATCCTTTCCCGTACCAGAGTTTGAGGATCATTAATATATCTTAACACCAGGAGCAAACTCGGGAGGATGAAATTGTGGATATCATGACACAAGGATTAATCACTTTGGAAAAGAAGGATGAAAGAATGATTAGGGCTTTTAAATGATAGCCAGATGAGGTTTTTGAAAGGATGGGGTTTCAAAAAGAGGATATTGCATCACCACAAGATAGCCCTAAAGTTACAAAAGCAAACTCAATGAATGAAGGAAAAATTGATAATAATAGAAGGATTTCAAAATACCATCCTCCTCACAAGCAAATCAATAGCAATCCCTTCAAAAAATTTCATTCTAATCCACTATATAGAGCAGATGACAAAAGAAGAAATGGCAATGATCACCACGATGGGAAAAACAATAGGAGAAGTGCGCAAAATGGTGGAAATGAAGCACACAAATATAGTAATAATCATAATAATGATTATGATTCACTTCATGGTTGAGATATCATGCAAGGAAACAATCTACAACACCAGCTAAGTTATCTTAATAACATATCACCACACATATTTTCACAGCAGTAGCAGCAGGGTCACAGTAATTGCTATCCTCCTCCAAGTCAGTATGATGCACATAATAATAGATGCAACCAGCATGCTCACCAGCAAGCAGAGCTCACACCATACAGTGGAGGTGATTGCACGCAAGGGGGTGGAAACAACATACAAAATGATATTTACCTCACGCAACATTATCATATTAAAGGACATCAACATAAAGATAGAAATCAACTCTAGCAATGTGAAACCGTGCAGCCTTATGTAGACTATCTTCAGCATGAGAAGATTAACCCTGTGTAGGGTGGTGAAACACGTGCGCAGCCAAATAAAAAACATGCACAACTTTATGTTAATGATTTACATGGGCAAGACAACAATGAAATGTCATCTTTTCACCAACCAAAGAAATACAATAGCGATGCACATAATGCTGCAGTCAAAATTAATAGAAATGATTTGTATAAATATCACAGCAAAAGGGAATGTGGACAGGATTATCTACAAACGCCACCCTATATGGATAGGTGTGATCATCCTGAAGATATGAGAGGCCATCCTGGAGGCATGTACAACTAGAAATGTGAAGGCCACGTACAGGAAACAAAGCATCAGCAAATTGCTAGACCTACACAATAGCATAGCAGTGCAAATCAATGTGATCAACACAAAGACTTTTTGCGGCCTTCCATATATGTCACGCAAGGTGAAAATGGTTATAATTCACAGCTGGTTGATGTGTCACATGGCAGGAATGTTAGTGATTAGAGGGATGATAAAATTGTGCAATACAGAGATGCATATTGCCCGCACAATAATAATGAGAAGCATAACAAAAACCATGCGCAATGCCAAGCTGGAAAGTACATACAGTCATGTAGAATATTAACACCAGAAGAGGAGGATGAAATGGGATATTATATGCATGGTTACAATAACACTGTCTAGCACCATGAAGTGATAGTGTAGCCCATAGGAAATGGCATGAAACCTTCCCACTATGTCATGCGGCAGCATGGGGATCCCATGCAGCAAGGTAAAGATCCATATGCCAGGTCCACATTGCAAAATGGGAAGTCTTCACAGCATGGCGTGGAGTGGTACAAATCTTCCCAGAAGTTTAATGAGCAGCAAAATAAATTTGATAAGCATGAACAACATGACATGAGCAATGGAGTAGATATTAATGTGCATGATCCACAAGAACAACAAAGATCTCAAGATAATGACAAGATGCACAATGGATACCAACACGCTAGGACTCAAAATTATGATGTTACTGATCAGTATAGATGGCGAGATATTGGAAATAATTTAAACGTTGAAAATAATCAATCTCACCATGGTTTGGAATGCAATGTGATGCAGCAGTGGCAATGCGGAAGCCTTCAACAATGAGCCAATGGTGGAGTTTGAATCCTTCAACACCCCAAGGTGAGGGGTAGGTGCTAGATACCTATCACAGGTATGGTAAAAGGACTTGGAGAAGGTTATCTCAACCCTACAAGACAATACAACCTAATCACTAGGCTTGTCAAAGTCCCAAGCACCAAGAAACAAGAAT
>MU225951.1:4096789-4115616 GCA_018584345.1 Thuja plicata | reverse complement strand
ATTCTCATCATTTTTTTAGTGAATTGGTCGAAATTTGCGACCACTCGTTGGTGGAAGTATTGGTCAAAATTTTGACCAATGCACTAAAAAATGACGGCAATTTTAAGCTTGGGCTATAGTCAAAATTTTGACCTTTTTTTTGGTCAAAATTTTGACCAATTATAAATACGTCGAAACTTCGACAAAAAAAGACCGACGAACATTTTGGTCGTAATTTCGACCAATTACTGTCAAAATTTCGACCAATTGCCATCGAAAATTGAGGTCAAATGTACTAGTGTTCTCTTCAGCATTCTCTATCAATTCACTCCCTCGTGTATCTGAGTGCTTTTGGAAATGAATTATTCTTGTCTCTTATATAGACATCATATTCCTTAATTCTTGGTTCTTGATTCTTGATTCTTGGCGTGAAAAAAAATGAGCCAAATTGATTTACGGCTTTAACTCCTGATTTATCTCATATTTATCTTCTTTCTAGCTATATAAATCATCTTTAAATCACTTACTTGACTATTGTCAAATAAAACAAATAAAATAACTAGTTAAGTCTATCCTTAAGCTCTGTCAGCTAGAAATTTTGTTGTTTTCTGATCTCTCTGTTCTGTCAGTCAATTCTGCAGTTCGTCACCGATAACAACTGCCAATTCCATCGGTACAAATTCAGGTAGCTTTGGGATCTCTATCTGTCAGGCATCATTGGATCTTGCTCGTCGGGTAACACTATTTTTATCTCTTCAGGCATCCTATGATTCTGCTTTGTTGGGCAACACTATCTTCTGATCATCGGGTATCACTGTGACTTTATCTCTGTCTTTACCGATGGTGTGCACTCCACCGATGTAGTCTATCACTTGGTGAATACTTGACTTTTATGCATTTCTGAAAGCATAACCTCTATTCCATTGATTCTCTGAAGTCTTTGGCATTATGTATATGACCATACAGATGATATCAAGTTGACATCAATGACAATACAAATCATTAACTGATTTAATGTCTTGCATCATCTTCAACTTAACATTGTCAAACATTCAATTAGTTACATGTCATCACTTATGGTAATGTATACCCTTATGGTATAATTTCAATGAACAATCCCATCCATAGCTTGTAACTTCCTCTGAGATTGAAAATAATTTATCACAACACTAACAACAAAATGAAAAGTAACTTCAGTGTCTTTAATTTTTGTGCTTCCCAAATGTTATTTTGATTTTGGTTTAGACCATTTCCTCACATATTTGGATTAAGATTCATAATTAAGAGACACATTTAATTCCATGATCGATATTTCATAATCAAACATTAAGACTTGATGTGGGAACAAGATCAAACGACTAACACCATTTGAAATTTTGAAATAACCAGGACTAAAATAGTAACTTCTTGTTTTTTGCTAAGAACTATGTTTCAATTATCTATTTCATTCTAGTTTAGTTTTTTATTAATGTAATATAATTATGGTTTCATTTCATACATCGTAATACTATATATATATAACAAAAAAATAAATTATTGCATTAAATAAATAATAACTTTTTATTCAAACACTTTTTTGCAGAACTCAAGTCTTCGAGAAGATGAACATGATGCTAATGATACAAATTTAGAATATATTGGTTGTGATTCAGATCATATGGTAGTGGATGATGGTGACGTATATATAGAAGACACAAAGGGTGATGATGATGATGATGATCATGCTGATGATGGTCACAATAGTGATGACAATGATGATGTAATTTCTCATAGTAGTCAGTGACATTCATGATCATATAAATTGTTGTTAAACTTACTATGATGAGATTACTGAGAGGGGAGGGGTGAATCTGGAATCTACTGATTTCAACATTTAAACACTTTTCACTTATTCACCAAGGCAACAACTCAACAATCAAAGTATATGTACAACCTTAAAACATCCAACACATAAACACAAGATTTTTAGTATCATGGAAACCCAAATTAGGGAAAAACCATAGTGGGGATGGCAACCACAAATTTGTACTCTTTAGAAGTACATCCTGTGAAAGGCTTTACCCTATTAAAGGCATTTACATTTACATGAAAAAATGTAACCTTGTGAGAGGATTTACCTAAATCTCACAACCAGCTTGTACCTTGTGAGAGGACTTTGAACACTTATTACAATACCACCATATATGATTTCAATACAATAAATATTTGTAAAGATCTACCTCACTTGAGGATTTCTAGAACTCTGTTGTAGCTATTAGGAAACAACAGGTAAGAATGATCTATGAAACAACAACCTCCTTTGCTTGATCAGATCCTCTGTAGCTCACACAAAATTCTTCACATACCTCTCTAACACTTGGCTGAACCACACTCTCTATCTATTCTTCCTTCAGCACCAACACATGATCAACCCAACACATTCACCTTCTTCTTTTTCAGTTTATATGCTTTCCTTCTCTCTTAGGTTTCCACCGCCATATAAAACCCTAAAACATAATACCTTTTCATTCTGACCATACACTTGGCTTCATTTCACATATCTCTATGTCCAATTTAAAATATAATGACCATGCCTTTCCATTATCGGATTCAATTAAGGAATTAAATTATTTCATTAAGTATTTTCTTTCTTGACCAATCATCTTGCTCAAATTATCTTTATATTCTCATCTCCATTAAACAGTTGTTCCCAGTTGTCCATGCACATCCTCCAATGAATTATGACCAATAAAATTTGACTATAACAATAATTTAAATCACTGATACAAATCAAACCATTAGCCTTTTAAAAACTTAACATTTTACAAATGTCACCGATTATCATTTGAAAGATCTCATATCTTTTCTCCGAATGAATCATGGTTGAAGGGTTAACATCTAGCAACTTTAGGAAACCTCCAAAAAACAATGAAACAAAAAGAAACAATCAAAAAATAACCATAGTGATAGAATCATCTTATTCCTGTTAATTGCTGATCTAACAATTTCATTGTCTCTGGTTCACTTCGCTAAATCTATCTCACCAGTCATCACCACAAGTTAGTATTGTACATGTAGTCTTCAAACATTTTTCCAAACACTTTTATAGAACAACACCTTAAAATATTCCCATTAGAAGCTCATAAGGTTAATAGTTGACATCAATGACTATACCATAATTGATCATTTCTAAACCATAGTTGTCATATCATACCATCAAATCTACATCAATTATGTAATCAATCTCCCCCTTTGGCATTGATGGAAACACATCACAACAATACATACATTTGTGTCCCAAAGCAATGAGACTAACCAAATTATCACATTCATAGTCTTTGGGTTCAGCTCCATCTTCAACTTCTCATCTTCTAATCATTATAATATCTCCCCCTAAGATGTAAGCTCCATTCAAATCCCAAATACCTATACCAATGCATTGATGGAATATTCTCCCCCTTTTACAACAATGCCAAAATTGCAAATCAACAACATCATCTCTCTGATTTCCTATTCAACATATTTTTACAACCTAACTACTCCTACTCCAAGAGTTGTCACTCATACATCAATCCAAGTTAAGATACAATAATAAATTTCTAGAATTGATGCAGTACAATATCTTCTTAGTTAAGTGCATATAGGGGAGTGACCCTTAACTTACTCCACAAGTATTCAAACCCGTGTTTTGGTAGAGGATTAGTAAAGATATTAGAAATATGTTCCCCAGTTGGAATGTATTCAACCTTACCTCTTTTTCCTAAAAATTTTCTCTAAGAAATGGTACGTAATAGCAATACATTTAGTCTCAGAGTGCATCACTGGATTCTTAGAAATATTTATAGCACTAGTATTATCACAATGAATAACAATAGGTTTAGTCACCTTTTCTTATATACTTTCAAGTAGTTGCTTAATCCATACCACCTAAGTGCAATTGATGGCAGCATCAACATAGTCAACTTCATAAGTAGATTGTGAAATACAGTTTTCTTTTTACTTATCCAGGCAACAAGTCTTTCAACCAAGAAAAATGCTCCACCACTTGTACTTTTTCTTTCATCCACATTTCCATCCCAATCAACATCAGTATAAACACTTAGTGAAAAATCTCCTTTGTAACTATACCAAAGTCCATAATCTATTTTTTCTCTCAAATATCTAAATATTCTGTTTATTACAGTCAAGTGTGTGTCCTTAGGATTTTCTAAAAAAATCTTGCAACCATACCAATTGCTTATACAATATCCGGTCTACTATCCACAACATATTGTATCTTTTCAATCATAGATCAATACATAGTCCGATAAACTTCATCAGATTCATCATCCTTAGACAGTTTGCAACCTGTAACCATTGGGGTTCCAACTGGTTTTGATTCTTCAAGTCCAAAGGTCTTCAATATCTCCTTGATGTATTTAGACTAACTGATGTAGATACCATTATCAAGTTGTGAAACTTTCAAGCCTATGAATCTAACAAATCCAATCTTTATAAGATATGAGTGCAGTATCTTATACCATGCTCTAGGTGCTTGGTTCAGTCCATACAGATCCTTCTTATATTTACAAATCAAATCTTGTCCACCATTCTTCTCAAAACCACCAGGTTGTTCAATATAAACCTCCTCTTCTAGTATACCATTCAGAAAAGCAAATTTCACATCAATTTGATAAACCTTTAATTTCTTGTAAGATGCATAAGCAAGTAGTAGCCTTACTCCTTCTAATATATAAATAGGTTAAAATTTCTCACCATAATCCAATCCTTCCTCTTGTGCACATCCTTTGCAATTAAGTCTTGCCTTGTTTCTCACCACTTATCCAGTTTCATCCATTTTATTTCTATATACCCATTTACTTCCAATCATATTCTTATCTACTGGTCTGGGTACTAGAGTCCAAGTTTTGTTCTTCTCTATTTTTTCTATCTCTTCTCTCATTTCATTCAACCAATCATCATCTTTCAATACATCCTTAGTAGTTCTAGTGTCAAATTTAGAAAGTAAGAGGGTGCTCTCTCTAGCTTTCCTTTTTCTTAATAGTCCAGCATTCTTATCTCCAATTATTTGCTCAGAAGAGTGATTTAAATTAACATACCTTGGTAAGGTAGGCTCAGACCTTTGTTTCCTAGCTTCATTCTGAACAAGCGTTTCATCTTTTTCTTATTCATCTTGTCTTTTTTGTGTTTGTTCAGCAGGTTCATCTTTGATCACCGGTTGCATATATGTTATCCCATTGTAATCTTCAGGTCTCCTCTTTCTTGCTGTCATCAGAAAACTCATCCAATTTTACATTATCACTCTCAATGATCTTATTTGTCTTTTTTAAGCACTTGCAGGCTTTACTCTTAGATGAATACCCCAAAAACATTCCTTCATCACTTTTAGCTTCAAATTTTCTTATGTTTTCATCCTTCTTAATAAAGCACCAACTACCAAATATTTTTAAATAACTTACATTAGTAGTCTATCCATACCATAGTTCATAGGGTGTCTTTCCTATTCTCTTCTTGATTAAAACTCTGTTCAGAGTGTTTATGATAGTGCTAATAACTTCTCTCCAAAACATTTGTGAAACTTGTGTGTGATTTTATGCACCTGTTAAGGACACAACACTTCAATAGATCATTATATTAGTGAAAAAGCATAAAAAAAAGGGTTTCATATAAATCACTAAAACTGATATATTGCTTCCTATCTAGGAGGAGTTTGAAGAATGAAATAATCATGCCCTCATATTATGCACAAATCAGTGACATATACAACCTAAGAATGAAAGATTTGAGTAAAAACTAATTTAGATAATCAAGAAACATGCATATTAGCTCTAAAAATGAAGATAATAAAAATGCATAATAACAAAGCTAAAATACAATATAGATTCAAAAATGATCTTAACAGCATAAGAGTGCTTTCAACTCTGAAAATTAAGGGCCATTTGTGCTCAAAATTCATCCTATTTATAGAAGAAATGTGGAGAGAGAGAGGGGACAAGGCCATTAATGGAGGTGTAAAAAAACCTTAATGGTGGTGTAAGAGCATTAATGGAGGAAGGCATGGTGGAAGGAATATGCATTAAATGATGCATTTATGAGAGAATTTAAGAGGCATGATGAGGGTGTAAGTCCAAGCTTGAGAAAGTGGACTTTGAGGGAGGGAAGCTTGAGAAAGTTGACTTTATCAAGTGAGTTGAATTCCTAATCACAAAATTAGGAATGTGACATCATTAGGAAGGGGGTTAAGATGGGATTAAGATTAGGATTATACTTAGCATGGGGGAATAGGTTGGGTTGGGTTTGAATATAGGGTAAAGGTAGTTGAGGTAGGTTAGGTTAGAGGGAATATTAATGAAATAAATTATATTTAATATATTCACTCAAAAATAGGGAAATTAATTATTTAAGCTTTTGATTGCTTTTGATAATTAATTAGGACTATAGCCAATTAATTTAGGCTAGGAGATAGGTTTTTGCAAGTGATGAAGTATAATAGGGATTTAATTTAATTTCTTTTTAAATTAATTACTTTAGCCATGTTTTGATTTGAATTGATTTGAATTAAATTGATTTGATTTGATTTGATTGATTTAATTACTTAGGAGATTAAATTTGATTTCAATGAATTATTCCAGCCGATTGAAGAGTTGTTTTAGCATAATTGGGGGTATGATCACACTTAGGGAAAATAGGGTCTATATTCAAAGCAAACCAAATTAGGGTGGTTACACAACTCCCTTTTGTATCATAAAAGTCCTAGCACATTCAACCACTGACATGTTTCCTCTTTCAACTATTCCATTCTACTATGGTGTTTTAGGAGTAGGCATTTGTCTCTTAATCCCTTCATCTTCACAATAGGAAATAAATTAATGTGATGTGAATTCTCCACCTCTATTTGACATTAAGAATTTTAGGCTCCTATCGGTTTCCTTTTCCACTATTGCTTTGTAAATCTTGAACATATGAAAAGCTTCTGATTTCTCTTTAAGAAACATAGTCCACATCATCCTTGAATAGTCATTGACGAACAACATAAAGTACTTATCTCCATAGTAACTTTGAGTTCTCATAGGACCACATAAATCAATATGCACCATATAAAGTATATTTTCCAGTGTGTAGCCTTTGCTATTGAATGTAGAACTAGTGAGCTTCCTAAATTGACAATCCTTACAAACAACATTATCAAGTTTCACAAGATAGGGTAGACCTCTAACAACCTTCTTTTTAATAACTTTAATCAGGTTGCCAAAATTAACATGACAAAACCTCTTATGCCACAACCAAGTGTCTTCTACCTTTCCAATCAAGCATTTCTTAACAGGTGGATTTAAGTAGAATACATTACCTCTTGTTAATCCTCCAGTAGCAATTAAATTTCCTTGTTTTTTCTTTATCTTTCATATTCATTCACTGAATTCTAGATCAAATCCTTTCTGATTTAGTTGAGAAACACTCAACAGGTTGTAGTTTAGTCCCGATACTCAGTAGACATCATCACAGTTTGTATTGTCATTCAGTTCTATAGTGCCTTTACCTTCTACCATATAGGGGATGTCATTACCAAACTTAACTAATCCTCCATCAAATTCTTCAAGCTCAATGAATTTACTCTTGTCACCAGTCATGTGATGTTTGTACCCACTATCAATAATCCACTTCTCACTCTTGTTCATAGTTGATATCAATGCAGTCTCACTACCTTCTATCTTGTCTTCCTTCACAACAAAAAATATAATCTCCTCAGCATCATTATTATCTAATTCATCATCTATAACCCCTTCCTCATCTAGATAAAATACTTTCTTTTCTTTATCCTTGTATCTCTTGTTATTTTATTTCTTATTTTTCTCAGTGCACCTAGATCCAATATGTCCAATCTTACTACATGCGAAGCACTTCAAGGGTAATTTTCCTTTATTCTTCCCCTTACCTCTAGGTAACCTTCTGGAAAACAAAGATTCCATATCCTCTTGTTCTTTTTCCTCATATATGATATCATCAATATTACTTCCATAGGATACTAAATTAGTTTGACTAGTAGGCTCAGAATTCCTTCTAGAGTATAGATGGGCATTAAATGCTACATCAATTCTAGGCATTCTATTACCATAATTGCTCAATTCAAAGGCAGTTAACTTTCCACCTAAACAATCAACAGTAATAGGTATAGTTCCTAAAGACCTTACTTCTTGTATAGCAGAAACTCTAATTGCATAATGTGGAAATAAAGTTCTCAGGATTTTTCTTACCACATCATCATCACTGATGGCTCCACCAAATCCTCTAATTGTGTTTACTACCTCCTTGATTCTCTAAATGTAATGCTCAATGTTCTCTCCTTCTGTCATCCTCATGTCATAAAATTTTCCCGTTAAGCTACCTACCTTAGCTTTTTGCACATGTGAATCTCCTCCATATACTATTTTCAACATCTCCCACATATCATAAGTAGTATCAATATCTTGCACATTGCTAAACTCTACATCTGATAAGGTACTTTCTATTGCTTCCATAGTTGTAGTGTGTTCTTGTTTTGTCTTCAACTAATCTACAGAAAGGGTTCCAGTAGGTAGAACATATCTTGTAATCACATGATCCAGTACTAGTCACCCATTCCTTTTAGGTATAACTTCATCCTTCCATGCCATACTGTGTAGCTATCCTTGTTGAACTTAGGACCTTCCTTTCTCATCATCTTGTTAGGATCTTTGCCTCAAGCTGATAAACTTATTATTCAAGGACTAGAGCTCTGATACCAATTTTTAACCTTACTATGATGATATTAATAAGAGGGGAGGGGTGAATCAAGAGTCTACTGATTTCAACATTTAAACACTTTTCACTTATTCACCAAAGCAACAACTCAACAATCAAAGTAAATTTGCAACCAGAAAAAATACAACACATAGACACAAGATTTTTGGTATCATGGAAACCCAAATTAGGGAAAAAAACATGGTGGGGATGACACCCACAAATTTGTACTCTTCTGAAGTACGCCATGTGAAAGGCTTTACCCTATTAAAGGATTTATATATACATAAAATAATGTAACCTTGTGAGAGGATTTACCTAAAGATCATAACAAGCTTGTACCTGTGAGAGGACTTTGAACACTTATTATAGTACCACCATATAGGATTTCAATACAATAAAGATATGTTAAGATCTACCTCATTTGAGGATTTCTAGCACTCTGTTGTAGTTGTTAGGAAACAAAAATTAAGAATGATCTATGAAATAACAACCTCCTTTTCTTGATCAGATCCTCTATAGCTCAAACAACATTATTCACACACCTCTTTAACACTTGGATGGACCGCACCCTCTATCTCTTCTTCCTTCTGCACTGACACACAATCAACCCAACACATTCACCTTCTTCTTTTTAGTTTATATGCTTTCCTTCTCTCTTATATTTCCACCTTCGTAGAAAACCCTAAAATGCAATACCTTTTCATTTTGACTATAACATTGGCTTCATATCACATATCTCTATGTCCAATTTGAAATATATTGACCACACCTTTCCATTCTCAGATTCAATCAAGGAATTAAATGATTCCATTAAGCATTTTATTTTTTGACCAATAAGCTTTCTCAAATTATCTTTACACACTCATCTTCGTTAAACAATTGTTCCCAGCTATCCATGCACATCCTCCAATGAATTATGACCAATAACATTTTACTATAACAACAATTTAAATCACCGATACTAATCAAACTGTTAGACATTTAGAAAATTAACACTTTATAAATGTCACTGATTATCCTTTGAAATATCACATATCTTTTCTCCTAATGAATTACAGTTTAAGGATTACCATATAGTAGCTTCAGGTAACCTCCAAAAAATAACTGAACAAAAATAAACAATCACACAAATAACCATAGTGATAGAATTATCTTATTCCTGTTAATTTCTGACCTAACAATTTCACTCTCTGGTTCACTTTGCTAAATCTATCTCACTGGTCATCACCACAAGTTAATATTGTACATGTAGTATTCAGACATGTTTCCAAACACTTATGTAGAACATCACCTTAAAATATTTCCATTATCATCTCATAAGGTTAATAGTTGACATCAATGACTATACCATAATTGATCATTGCTCAACCATACTTTTCATATTTCACCATCAAATCATGCTCTAAACTACTTCACCTTACACATCATTGCTTTGCATCAATTATGTCAATGAATGCATCATGGATCATTGCTGATATATTGAATTATGATACCTTTTTTGATGGTTACTATCATATGTATCATTTTCACAACCTACAATACCATATTATTGAGTTGATACATTTTAACGTTGTTGACAGGGTTTTGTTGATCGGGTCCGCCAATATTCATAAGTTGTCACCGGGTACCGGAGGTACCGGCCAACTCCACCTGCAAAGGTTATCCAGGGAAGTTAGATTCCCTAGGCCTTCAAGCACCTGGGTGTCAGGTCATGACGGTGTGGGGCTCGGTTGGGAGAAATGACTTTTTTTAGGGGGATAGCTGGTTTCTTCAACTTGTTCTCTCTGGAGGTTCAATAAGGTAAGGTTTCCCCTAGCATTCTACACTGAGCAAATAAAATGAAAAAGATCCTGCAGGGTTAGAAACACTTTGTCTAACTATAGTCATGTTTGAACATTCAGGACATCAATAATAGTCTGATATACTACACTAAATACTGAAGAAATACACAACCATCAGCTAGTACTTTATCAGTAGTGAGGGAAAAGAGGTCGTTAATCTATTTAACATATCAGAGTAGAAGACATAAGGAACATGAAATATAAAATACCATTAACTCAGAAGCATGAATGCCAACAACATTATTGCAAAGAATTCTCCCTTCTTCATTAATGTCTCTTCCAGCAAGCACTGGTGCATGATACAATGGTGGCTCTAGGGGAGCGTCTAACTATTGAAAACAGAACAATGGAGAAATGAGCTCTGCAACTAGAATGAGAAATCACCTTTCTATTACTGTGGACAAAAAAATCATCAATTTTTCCGACCCTTAGAAATGGGTCGGTCTAGCTATTTATACACACTCTCTTCTAACCCTAACCCTAACCCTATTTTACATCATGTTTTAATAAAATACATTATCTGGGGGCCAGTACTACCTGCGCCACCCTACAAAAGACCTTGAGACAGAATAAGCCTAACATGATAGAAGAATGAGACAAGAATATACAGTAGAAGAATCGATCTCTAGAAGAGAGCCAAGAAGGAGAAGGAAGGAAGTAGGTCTCCTGGGGGTCGAGGCTACATGCCTCATAAATGGGAAATGCAGTGCCCTGTCTCCAATGCACTAGGTGTACCTCCAAACGGTGCCTCGAGAAAACCACCCTATTAGAAAACCAACTATTGAGTCAACACCCCCTTGATGTAGCCAACTACCTTCTGACAGCCTTTATTAACCACTCCTGAAAGTGACCGTTCGGCCTCAGGGACCGGGACATGGATCACTCGAAAGAATATAAAATTTGGGATCCGAGACTCTGGGATCTGGGAACTTATGTTCCCAAAAGAATAAATAATATCCATTGTTTGAGTTTTCCCCGGCCTCTGGAGAAAGCTCAAGGTTGTTTATTATCATTGAAAGCCTCGAGGAGGCAGGAGATGCCATCTTTTTCGATATCCCTTAGGCTGGCCCATCGGTACTTAGCCACCTCAATTTGTTCCCCTAGGTCTGGAACATTCTCCTTAAATTCATCGGCCATTTTTGCCATGTCGTGACCACTAAGCACCATATGAGTTAATTTCGTCATTTTGGCACCATCTATCCCCTCCGGGGATTGATATCAGGACTTCATCATTTCATCAAAACTCCCCAAAACTGAATCCTCTGGCGTGCATGTATCTATACTAAGGGGGTCAGCCCCGGAAGTCTTTACTATAAAAGACTTATATAAATTGAAAGAATATTTTACTATATTGACTTTATCTTTTAGAGCCCCTACCAATTTCTTGGTTACCTCCAATGTGAGGTCAAGTCTAGAGTGTTGGGTCTTCATAAAATCAAATGATTCATCCCCCAAAATTCTGGATTCAGAAATCATCTCCTCTCCCAGGCTGAGGAGTTCTTCAAGCTCCACCTTCCATGCTTGATAATTTTTGATATCACCCTCCCACAGGTCAATAAGAGTCTTCGCCTGGTGTAGAACATGTCGGGCCATATATAAGTCTGGGAGGGTGGATACCAAGAAACGCTGGGTGTTTCCTATTTGTAGGGCGACCCACTCGTCGACTGCCTGGGCCTTCTTCTTCATTGTTCACAGGGAATCTATGTATCGCTGTGGTAAATCTTCAGAGGTGGAAGCCTCCGGAGGAGCGGCGTTGATAGGTCAAGCCAGCTCAGTAAGCAACCCCATAAGGTTTGCATTTTTCACCTTTTCTACTTTCAGCCTTTGGGCTTCCTTCTCATAATGGGCCTCTACTGCCCTAGCTGCCTCCTTTAGCAAATCCACCTCGCCCTTTTTTCCCCTTTTTTCCAGTGATACCTCTGCAATGTTGTAATCTTCAAGCTCTGTGGTTGCTTCATCTGTGCTTGGGGGAGGTGTCGCCACAATGGAAACTGTTTCTCTGCCCGACCCAGTTTGAAGAGTATGAACCGTCCAGGCTTTCTTGGCCTTTGGTGGGGCCTGGACTTGAGCCATCATTTCAGTCAGGGAGAGAGGAGTTCTGGGAGTGGACAGAGCTTTTCTTTTTCTGCTCTCTACTAACCACTAAGGTGGCAGGGGTGGCTTTTCTGCCAGAGTCTGTTCTCTTGGTTCTTCCTTGGTGTCCTGTGGCTGCTTCTCCTCAGTGGTGGGGACCTCATCCGTCCCTTTTCTTGTGTCTTCTTTGTCAGTAATATCTTCCTCAGCAACATCCATCTCCTCAGCCTTGTCCTCTGTATCTATTTTTTTGTCTAGACTTTTGTTGGCTTCCTCGGGGATTTCCTCTTTGTGCTACTCTTCTTGTGGCTCGGCCTCTACCGCCAGGGCTTCTTCTTTTGTCGGCACATCTTTTGGTAGTAGGGGAGGTACTGGGCCGAGATTTAAAGTTTGGGCCACGGTAATTACCTGCCCAAAGGTCGCTCCCAGAAGTGGCACCTGGAACGTGGTGGCTGGGGTTACGGTTATTCCCGAAGGTCCGCTTCCCCAAGCAGATGTCAATTGTTCATTCTACCTTTGTTGGTCCACCCCCAGATCTTGCGTCTCTGAAGCCTCGGAGGCAATCTCCAGCTCCAGCTCCCTTTCTTCTATCTATTTTTCCTGCTCCTGTGCAGGCTCTTGTTCCATAGCTTCTTGTTCTGTTGCTGGGACTTCTGTCTCCGTTTGCCTGGTGTCCCCCTGCAGATTTCTAAACTCGTCGGTTGTGAAGACATCATCAAATTCCCCCTACGAGGGGGGATTGGCTGGGACTTTGGCAGGCTCTATTTCCTTCTCCGGCTCTGGGAAACTGGAAGAGAGGATTTCTACTTGTGGGGTCTGGGAAGTACCCAACCCCGGCTCTTCCTTAGGCTTTTAGTAAATCCTCTTCTTTCTTTGGGTAACCAAGGGTGGCCCCGCATCCTTTATTGATGTTGCCTCTGTTGGATCCACCCCTGTTTCCTTCACCATTAAGGCTGCCAGCGACAGAGAGGAAGAGGGACGAATCGGCCTGGCCATTAGTACTGGAGTGGCCAGCCGTGTGATTAATTTCTCCCTCGTCTATTGGGAGGCTGCCACTAACTATTTTATTTATTCTTTTATGGGTACTTCTTGTGCAGGAGGGGTCGTATCTATCTCTTTTCCTTTATCAACTCTCTGCGAAGAAGTCCAGGCCCCCGGAGTCTATTTTGGTGCTAGTCGGGCTGCTCAGCAGGTACTTCCGGGGCACACCTTCTTGAAGTAGGCATGACTTCGCTCAACCACCTCTCAGGTGAAGTCTATAATTGTAGGCCCCCCCTGGGCATCCCAATTTACCGGTGGGAGGGTCATTCTATCGATCCCCTTTGCCTTGTACTGGGGATCGATAGTGGGGGTGGCATCTGAGAAGTCCTACGGGAACCTCCAGAGCTTCAACCTGTTCATCATGCCTGCAGTCATCCTGACATAGTGCTGGCTCTGCACCTCCACGTCATCTTGGAAATCTTCCCATAAATCCTCCATGTGGTAGCGATGAGGCTCTGAAACCCAGGGAAGTGTCGATGTAATCTTGTCGTGTCAATCAAAAAAATTTTGCGCCAAGTAAAATTCCTCCAAGTTGTAACTTTTCAGTTTGTTATCTGCCTCTTTTATGGTGGCCAAGATGCATGAGTAGTTCCCACAGATGATTGGAAATAGAATATTGGGTATCTTCTTTGAGGCGAAGAGTGCATGCACCTCAATTATCTGCCTGCAGTATTCCAAGAGCACGATCTTGTCCCCACTGTGTTTGGGCAACAAGTAGGGTTTCCCGGAGAAGCCGGTGACCCTAATGTAAGTGTGGTGTTGGAATTGGATTTATTAATGTCTATAACTCTGGACCAAATTCATCACCTCTGTGGATACGCGATATCTTGCATCCTGGGTGGGTGTGAGCAGGTGATAGTAAACGAACCCATCATTTACCTGACAAAAACTGGGGAAGCTGGCCTCCCATTGAACCTGCAAGAAATGGTCCCACGGTGCCTTTTTTCCCAAGCCTATCCTGAGCATGCCATCTGTAAGTAGCCCATGGGCATGGGGCCTCTGCTGCGCTAGGGCCCAAAAAACATAGGAAGTCATGTAAAATTTCTTCTTCCTAGTCAGTTGAAGGAACTGGGAGTCGACGTGGTTAGAAATTATGGCTGCCCAGTCGAAGTATCCTCCCTTGGTGGAGATGTTGAGGAGGAAGTAATACATCCATTTAGCAAATTCTTGGGCAGAGGGCTGCCCAAAGACCTGGGCCAATGCTATATTCCCATCTGAATGCTCTTTTTGAACTCAGACCTGGAAATTTCTATCTTCATCCTTTTGGGGTCCCTCTTTGGAACCTTAAGCCAATGAGTGTTCATGTATACCCGGGCGGCATCCTCCAACTATGTGAATTGGGCCAAGGCATCTGACCTTGTAACCATAGAAGCCTTGGTGAATTGAGGGATCCCCAGACCCGCTTAGAATGTGTCAGGGTCGAGGGATACCAGAGGAGTAGGATATTCGGTGGGTTCTGTGGCTACGAGCATAACAACCCAAACAGAAGAGTTGTAATTGGAGGCCAGCATTAGGATAAGCTCTGGAGATTTTACAAAGCATAGAAAACAAGCCGCCCTAAGGATCTTGCAGTCCCCGACATTGATGGCCAACTGATCTCCAACCTGTCGCTGGATGTACATTATTTTTACTAAGGCCTGCATTTTTGGCCATGGCCCGACACTGGTGTTGGTGATAAGTTTAACTTTGGACTCAATCTTTGAGCCCATAATAACAGTGTCTTGCATGAACTTCATGGTTAGGGGCATTTTCTCCAGTTCCTTTTCCATTTTGGATTTTACCGCCGCCCTGGTAGCCGTCGCAGAAGGTAGCTCTGGACTTCCGGGTAGAGAGGATGTAGATGCTTCAGACATGTTTGGGAAGCGTACTCTGAAAACCTACAATGCAAAGTGACCTTTAGAATGTATTAAAAAATAAATACTCTAGCGTCCGGAGATCTTACCACCGTGATGCCTGCTTTTCCTGAAAAGTTAGTTCCATTCAGAGAAAACCTGAAAAGCACACGCAGTACATGAGCTTAAGATTTTTACTAAACATCCGGGTCTGGGAATTTTATCACACTTGGTAAAGACACTGGATGGATGATGGTAGGAGACCTGAAGCCCAGAGAAGTAGCCGTTCGTGAGGATGTGTAAAAAGGAAAACCATCAAGCCCATGTGGGCACCACGTGCATATGTATTAAATAGGAGTTATGGAGATGACGGCGGAGCCAACTGTTCGAATGCATGAAAAGTGAAGGCCACTTGAATAAAATTAATTACACTCATGGGACATAAATAAGGGCTTGGCTGGTTTCATGGAGGAGAGAGAAAAATGCCTGTTTGAAACTGGCTGAGAGCCAAGTTTCAAACAGGTGGTTTTCTGCCCTGAAATGAATTTACGAGTGGAAAACTAGTGACACAGGCAACTTGACCACCTGGCTAAGCTACCTGGAAGGATATACATAAGATACACAAAGAGCCAAGGGATATATACATGGGAATGGAAGGATATACAATAAATATACACATATATACACCGTGGAATGACATCTGTAGGAAACCAGGCAAGGCACAGAGTATACACAACTTTCTACACTATCTACAAACCCACCACTTCTGCGCAGAGGGCAGACAACCCTCTAGTAGAGCCCACCCACCAACGGGTGGAAAAACCAGAAAAAGGAAACAAGCAAAATTGAAAGACAACAAACAAAAACAAGACGGAGAAGGAACACCAGACAAACGAAAAAAAATGGCAGGAATAGAGACACCAACCTGAGAATGCCGAAAGGTGGAGGAAAGGAGGAAGTTACCATGGGAGCTCTACAACAGCTATAGCTACCAAACAATCACAACCCGCCACCATGAAACACTCACAATCACCTGAAAAGGATGGAAGTGTTTAGCACTGATTTTCGTTAATTTTCTACAAATCACTCTATAATCACTCTAAAATTGCTCTGAGTGCTTGAGTGTTTTAATCACGGTAAATGTGAAAGTGATAGATAACTTCTATTTATACCCATGGTAAAAAGGTGATCCACCTCCTCCCGACAATCTCCAAACAAGAAAACCTCCGGACCCCGGGCGTGGGGATTCCCTACAACAATCACCTTAAGAACATCATGGCGAAGAATCCCGGAGTCCAAAATCTGGCTCCCAACGAAGAACGACCTCTAAGACCGGAGTCTCAAAGATGAGAAACCAACCAAACAAAACACAACAATGGGGATGAAAACCCTGGAGAAAGAAAACAGAGGGAGAAAGACAAGGCAAGAGCCGCAAGCAAAAAATAATAAAACAACAAAAGAAGGAAAAAAAGGGGGACCCAACATTTTGCACACAAAATGTAGGGACGGGGATGCAGGGCATAACAAATGGTGACTATCTAGGACAAATGCCTTAGCGCATTTGAGAACTATAGAATCTTTGGTTAGAAAAACTGGAACAAGCCACTGTCCGAGGCATCTGACAGGCAAAGAGAAGCATATCTGAGAGAATCCAACCACACAGGATCTAGTCCGTAGCCCTTCATCAGTGGTGTCGTGTGTACTTTGGAAGGAAATCAAGCTGATGACCTTTAGGAGGAGTAGAGAAGAGGCACTAATTACATTGAACCAATCATCAATTTGCTCATTTCTCTCAGAGATCGGAGTTGCGTCCCGCTTTCCCTTCTTATTATTTTGTTTATTTCTAGGTGGGAAGGTGGTACTTCTTTCACCATTTAAACTTAAGCTTAGCTAATTTCAATGGAGGTACTTCTTTCACCTGTCCACCTATACTTAGATGTTTGAAGAGGGGATAAAACTCTGGACCCAAAAAAAAAAATTCCTTAAAGTTTCAGACCTGGGTCAACCAACTAGTACAACCGATCTACCCTCAACATGTCCAATTACTTGTGTTCACTGATTGCTAGACTCCCGGAGACAACACCCGATGGAGATTTCTCAAAATGTGCTACATCCTGTGAAACAACCCTGGAGACCGGGCCAGCTCCACTATGCTAAAGATAGATCCTAAAGCTCACCATGTCGTAGACATCGTACCAGAAACCAGAGTTTATGTGAAGCATTCCAATTCCTACAAGACAAAACAAAACATCGAGACCCCAAAAGAAAACCAAAAAAGATGAAAAAAAAAATACCAAAAGAGGACTGCCCTGGAGGGCAGCTGACAAGGCTATTTACAAGACACGGTACCTTGCAGGGAGGCACCCAGGAGAAATATTTACAAGCGGGGGGGGCTTTACATATAATATAATTTTGGACAAACTTACCCTATTCGAAGTAGTGCTTGATAAACTGTCCATTAACGGGCAATGAGATAGGTTCACCAATCAGGGTGTTAAGGTGGTAAGTATTTTCCCCACAAATTTTTGAGATTAGGTATGGTCCGAGCTAGAGCCATTGGAACTTGGTATGTTTTCCTTTCTTTTCCTAGGCCTTATCCCATAGCAGGACCAGATCCAAAATCTGAAAAGCTTTGTATTGGGCTCTTCTGTCAAACCATCATTTTACCACTGCTTGATGACGCACAAAATGTTCAAGGGCTGTGTCTTGATGTTCTTCCATTCACACCAGATTTAAGAGTCGAACCTCCATGATGTTGTCCTTGTTACTAAATTCCTGCATAAACTGTAAAATTGGGATCTGTAAGTTAACCAGGAATACAGGGTTCTAACCATAAACTAGATGGAACGGGGATGTTCCCAGGGCGGCCTTGACACAAATGCGATCTGCCTATAGGGAAAATTTCAACTTTTAATGCCAATCCCAAGGATTATGTTCTAGTAGGTGCTTGATCACTTCAAGTAGATTTTTATTTGTTAATTCGGCAATGTCGTTCCCCTAGGGATAATAGTTGCTGGTGTAACCACCTAAATTCGGTCTGTCGCAACTATAGACCCTATTTGCCCTAAGTGTGATCATACCCTCGATTTATGTCCAAGCGACCCTGTTACTGCTTGGCATAATTATTTTAATCAATTTAATGTCCTAGGTGATTTTTATCACTAATTTACATTAACTATTATAGCCATAAAATTTAAATCAATTTCGACCAATCAGATCAAATCAAAATCAAACATGGCTATAGTATTTAATTATAAAGGAATTAAATAATCCCTAAATCAAGTACTCACTTGCATTCAACCCATTCCCCTAGCCTATTTAA
>MU225951.1:4071969-4096341 GCA_018584345.1 Thuja plicata | reverse complement strand
TGAGCATTAAAGGCTCTTACATGTTCATTTATTGGGTCTTCAGATTCATAAATGAACCTTGTCCCCCTCTCTCTCTCCCATTCTTCTATAAATAGAAGCCTATTTTGAGAGCAAATAAGCCTTCACTAGAGATTAGAATTGCATTGTTATGCTGCCATTTTCATCATACAATTACATTACATCTTATTACATGCTAGTTTATCATTGTTGTTTCATCATTTAGAGTTAAAATGCATGCTTTTATCATCATTTAGCTTATTTTTAATCAAAATCCTTCATGCTAGGTTGTATTAGTCACTGATTCAATAGCATATTCTGAGGGCTGATATGTTGTTGGTCACACTCCTCCTAGTTAGAAGGAAATAGGTCGGTTTTAGTGGGTTCTCTATGTTTTTCATTCTTTTACTAACCCCATGATGCTAATATAATGATCTATTGAGTGTTTGTGTTGCTTCTGATAGGTACCCATTTACACACACATAGCTGGAAAACTTCAGAGTGATCCTCTAGTTGTAGGTCCATTTGAGTAACTATGCTGAAGAAAATGCCAAACCATTGTCACATACCAAAGAAAAGGGCATTCCAAACCTTGTGACGATGTTTTCTTCCAGGAATTTGATAACTACGTCTGTCGTGTTGTTTTTGCACGGTATGGCCTCAGACCACTGAGTGCAGTAATCAGTAGCAGTGAGAATGTATCGATGATTGACAGACAAGTTGGGGTTGATTTCCCCGATGAAGTCAAATGCCCACTGGGCGAAGGGCCTAGCCTCGAATATTGGCTGTAAAGGCATAGCTGGGTTACGCTCACGATGTGCCGCGGTTTGGCAAGTGTGGCATTTCCTAACATGAGTGGTAACATCTTTGAATATACAGGGCCAATAGTATCCAGCCAAAAGGATCTGATGGGCAGTGGCGTCAGCTGAGCCATGCCCGGTTCTAAACTGCCCGTGGAATTCATCAATCACCTTTACAACTTGGTCTTTGTCGATGCACTGGAGGTACACTCCCTTGTAGTTTATGCAATAGAGCACGGAGTTTTTGATCATGAAGTGGGCACTTTTCATCTGTAGGGCATGGTGTTTATGTGGAGGTAATCCCTCTGGGCATTTATTATTTAGTAAAAAATATACCAAATCGGTATACCACGGGTCTTGGGTGATAGACTCCACTGTGTAAGTCTGACATTCTATGTGGGGAGTCTCTTCTGCCATCGCTCGACTTAGTCCCTGGCCCCAGACTATCTTCATGGGCTGCATTTCTAAGTCATATTCCTGGAGGATGGCCATCCACTTCCCCCGTCTTTCACCCAATTTTCTCTACATCAGTAGAGACTTGACGGCCTAGTCCGGAATGATAGCATATACCTTGCTCTGGAGAATATAATGCTGAAATTTCTTCACGGCGTGAACTAGAGAAAAGGCCTATTTTTCTAGTGATGAATATCGGACTTCGGTTTTCTTAAAGGGGGAGCTCATGAAAGCTATTGGTCATTCTTCCCCTTCAACCTTTTGAGTCAACACTGCCGCGGCAGAATGCGGTGAAGCAAAGGAGTAAATGTAAAATGGAAGGGAATAGTCCAGACTAGCCAGGACAGGTGCTTCTATTATAGTTTGTTTAATCTGGGTGAACGCCAACTTTACTTTAGGACTCCACTCAATCTTTGTATCCTTCTTCATCATCTCATTGAGCGGTTTGACTATTTCTGTGAATCCAGTGATGAACCACAGGATGAAGTTGATATTTTCGAAGAAGGATCACATCTCTTTCTTGCTGCCAGGCATTTGTAAGTTTAGCAATGCTTCGACTCTCTCAGGGTCTATGGATATGCCCTTCTCAGAGATGATATGCCCGAGAAACTTCCCTTTGGTGACCCCAAATATGCACTTCTTGGGGTTGAGGGATATTCTATACCGGCAACATCTCTCGTAGATCTAAGCGAGATGGGCGGAATGGTCACGCCTATCCCAGGAAAATATGGTCAAGTCATCCATGTAGATGATTATGCATTGATTCACAAGGCCCTCGAATGCAATGTCCATGGCCTTTTGAAATTTAGCCCCTACATTAATCAGACCAAAGGGCATTCTCATGTATGCGAACGTTCCCCACTTGGTGGTAAACATTGTTTTCTCTCTGTCTTCATACTTAACCATGACTTGGTTATATCCAGAGTATCCATCCAAGAAGGACATCATCTAGGATCCATTCACTATCTGTAACACCTCATCCAATGAAGGGAGGGGGTGATTATCTTTCTTGGAGGCCTTGTTTAAGTTTCAGAAATCCACGCAAAGGCGGATCTCACCATTCTTCTTTCTCATAGGGACTAGATTGGCAACCCACATAGTGTGCCGGATTGGGAAGATTATCTGGGCTAACAGTAGTTTTTCTACCTCTTGATGAATCAGGGGCTCGATCAAGGGGTTGACTGGTCTTTCCTTTTGTCGAAAGGGCTTAGCATCAGGTTTTAGGGGAATAGTATGAGTCATAATGGATGTGTCATCTATTTTCAAGTCTTCATAACCCCATGCAATCACGTCTATGTATTCTTGGAGAACCGTGAGAATCTCCTCCTTCTCCTCAGAGGAATAGGAGGTACCAATGTGAATCATCTTTTCTTCACCGGGCTGGCTGATGTTTAATTTTTCAAACTTTCCTCCCTCAGATGAGGATGATACCTTCTCATAGGCCCGAGGGTCTGAGTCAAAGATTCGTTCCAGCGTAACCATCCCCTTTGGGATGGTGTTAGTAGGTAGGTCCATGATCCCATCATCTTTGTCACCCTACCCAGTATTGTCATGGTCTCGTTCTTCCACTATCTATTTTTCAAAGATGCCAACATTCGCCATGAAAGCTAGGATATGTTGATCATCCTCAAAAACCTGAAAGTGGGTAACATTATCTGGGATGGAAAGGGTAGGGACCATCTCAACTAAAAATATCCAGAGTCGCGAGCTGGCCATTGGCTCAAGTGTGCTGGTAGAAACGGCGAGGGCATCCGGGACATAGTTCCGTTACTGGGGAATGAGGTCAATGCCGAAGGCATCAAAATCTTCAATAAGACTCCAAGCCCAATTGTGGTATGCGGCCAGCCTTTTGTCGTGGCATGTGTATTGACTCCGAACTTGTTTGACAATCAACTCTAAATCACCCAGAGCCCGGAGGTGGGTGAAACTTTTCCTTAACGCAAATAATAGTCCAAGGACCAAAGCCTTGTACTTTGTGACATTGTTGGTAGAGTTGAACTGCAGTTTGTAGGATGCAAGGAAGGATTTCCCTCGCGGGTTGATTAGTTCCACCCAAGCCCTGCAGCCTTGTTTGGATTGGGACCCATCAAATTTGAGGGTCCATAAGTCATTGTTCGTAATCTGGGACTGGGGAAGGGGAGTAGCCTTTGGATCGTTGTTGGGAGACTTAGGGGTTCCCTCCTAAACTACTGGCGTGGAGGTGGATTTTACCTCCGGAGGTGTTTGGATTTGGGATTCCCGGGGAGACGGCACTAGAGGAGCACATCCCATAAAAACACTAGGCCCCAGGGAAGCAGGTATATGTTCTTTATTTCGGAAGGCATTGAGGTGTCAGTCAGCAAATGAAAGACAGGGCCCACACTCGAGCTCTGAATGTTTCTGATAGTGCACTCAGCACCAAGTGTCAGATAGGAGTGTAGCAAGGGTTGTTGTGGCACCTTGAGAGTCAATCTCAAATCTCATCTTTTCTTCTAGGTCCTGGGCTCTCTGCAGCATTGTGGGATCCTCTCCGGGGATGAAATTGAATGTTAAGATTTCAAAAGGTCGGTACACCCCCGGGGAAGTCTCAGAGAAGAAGACCTCATTGACCCTCCCAACCTTGGTAAGGGCCTGTTTCATCCAGGGTTCACTTTTGACCCAGGTCTCATTTGATTCTCCTTCCCAGGGGAGCCATAAATGGGTGAAGTTGGTCGAAAAGTATCCATTCAAGGACTTAGACCAATTCCAACTTAATAACATCCCATAAGTCTCTGGGATGTCCACCACTTAGATGTCAATTATGCTGGCTATCCTGGGGTCCTGGATAAGCTGTATCCGGACGTTCTTCAATTCCCCCACCATTTTTACAGTAGTCTTATCCAGCTAGATCACTGCACCATTAGATGGGGTGGGATGGAATCTAAGCTTCTGACAAATAGACAAGGGCATGATGTTACTCGAAGCTTCAGAGTCTACTAAGCAGCTGTGTATATTTTTGCCTTAGATATTTAGGCCTAGTAGGAAGGGAGGATCCTCATTGTTCCCCTGGAAGATGGCCACGTTAGCATCTTGGAACAAGATAGTCTTGGGCGGGCGGATGATGGCTTATGGGTTCCCCAAGAGCTTCAGAAGAGACTTCTTCTGCTCAGGACAGTTCAGAAAAACTTCCATCAAGCTCATGGAGGTGGTGGTCTATTCTAACACCTTTGTAATATCAAATCTTCCTCCCAGGAATTGGTGGTTTTCCTCAGCTAGGTCTTTTGCTTGGTTAGGGCTAGGACCCTTTGGAGGAGCGGGTCGGTTAGTCGTGTTATTCTGGGAAGGAGGGGTGTCTTTGATAGGAGGCATGGGCATGTAGGCTAGTCCTTTACCAACCTGACTTCGATTATTATATGGAGTCTGTGGGTTGGTAAAGGAGTTGGCCTTGAAGGGCGGGATAGATTCATCAAAGAATCCCTGCAATTTGGATTCCTCTTCATCCTACCCAGAAGTTTTGAAGAAGATGGTGTCACAGGTGAAGGCACTATGGGCTAGCGGTTGAACAGGAGGCTCTGGAGGGGTGGTATCATGCGACTGATGTCTGTCTAGCTGGGAGATCATGATGACCTTTTCCAATGTGGCATAATTTACCTCATTGTGTGAACCCGTGTCATGCAATCTACACCAATTATTCATGGGCTGAAAGTCTAAAAATGGTGTAAAATGTGATGGTCCAGCATCATTTTGGTTGGCATTTTGGTTTGGAGGTGGGCCTCTGATGTTTGTGTTATTATTCTATTACTGTTGATTGGGCCTAGGCCCGTTGTTGAAGTTTCTTCCCCTGGCATTGTTATTTCGTTGGCTGGAGAAAATGTTTCCCCTCTGGGAATTTGAATTCTGGGGTGCATAGGACCCCGCCTTCAGTTGACCCATATCCACAGTCAAGATAGACAACATTCGCTGGAGGGATTCAACCTCGGTGGTCAACTAAGTGTTGGCGTCACAATGTGATGGTTGTTGTTGTTGGTTTCTCAGGAAGGCAGTAGTATTAGCCAGAGTCAAGGGCGGCAATCCTCCAGTCGTGGATGACTGAAAGAATCGCACTCGAGACGGTTGCGTCTGAGACTATTGTGCATGCTGTGGCTAATTCCAAGGGAAATTTTTCAGGCCTGGTACCGCCTAGGTCAGCGTGGGTAAACATACCGAGCTTGCTGGTCTATTAGGGGTGGCAGAGGATTCATTACCATCGAGGGGGCACCCATCGCCAAATTTGGGTTATACCCCCCGGCATACACGGTTCTGCCAAGGATCATGTTGAAGGGCGTACTCTGCCCAATCCCGCACGGGGATTTGTTGAGACCACGGGATAGTTCTAGAGCTAGGTTGTAAACTTTTGCCAAAGTGTCCCGGTCACCCGCAGCAGTTTTTCTCCAAAGGAGAGTGGCAATGAAGGGGTCCATTGCATTAAGGTAAGTATGTATGGTTACTTCTGGGGATAGAATAAAAGGGCCCATGCACCACTTCAAAGCGCACTGGAATCGATGGTTGAATTTTGCAAGAGGTTCATTGGGTTCCTTTTTTGATGGAGATGAACTGGCTATGGGATCAAGCTGGGTCCACATGTATGCGAAAGGTGGCCAGGAAGGCATCCTCCATGTCATGCCAACTATTTATGGAGTTGGTAGGAAGGTTAAGGTACCAGTTCAGCTCGCCTTGTCCTAAAGACAAGGGAAACATCCAAGTCACAACATCTTCATGCTAGATCCGGTGTCGGTTCATGGCATCCTTATATGCCTGTAAATGTTCTTCCGCAGTCCGTGAGCCTAAGTGCTCATATCATGGGAAAATCTTCTTTGGGTGGGAGGGTAAGTCGTTGATTGTGCCCAAAAAAGTTCCCATTGGGGACCTGGTGTTTTTAAAATATGCGGCCATTGGGGGAATTGGATTTTGGGTAGTTTGGGCACTGGTTCCTGGGATTGCCTGAGAATTTTGGGTATTCTGAGGTATGCTAGACCCCTAGACAATAGTGGCTGGTGTTATTTTTGAGGTCTATTTCTTTCGAGCAGGAGGCTCGAGTTCAACAAACCTTTTGGGATTCGAGGCAGACCTAAGGATTCTTTCAAATTTTGCTGGGGAGAAAGACCCAATCCCGCAGAAGGCTTGACTCCTCAAACTATAACTCAGGAAACCTTTGAGAGGTGTAAAATCAGAATCTCGGGAGGGGGATGAGTTCATGCCCTCCTTCTAGCACCAGTTTCTATTGATGGGGTTTTGTTGACCGGGTCCGCCAACAGTCATAAGTTGTCACCGGGTACCGGAGGTACTGACCAACTCCGCCTGCAAAGGTTATCTGGGGAAGTTAGATTCCTCAGGCTTTCAAGCACCTGGGTGTCGGGTCATGACAGTCCGGGGCTCGGTTGGGAGAAATGACTATTTTTGAGGGGGATAGCTAGTTTCTTCAACTCATTCTCTCTGGAGGTTCAATAAGGTAAGGTTTCCCCTAGCATTCTACACTTAGCAAATAAAATGAAAAAGATCCTGCAGGGTTAGAAATACTTCGTCTAACTATAGTCATGTTTGAACGTTCAGGACATCAATAATACTCTGATATACTACACTAAATACCGAAGAAATACATAACCATCAGCTAGTATTTTATCAGTAGTGAGGGAAAAGAGGTCGTTAATCTATTTAACATATCAGAGTAGAAGACATAAGGAACATGAAACATAAAATACCATTAACTTAGAAGCATGAATGCCAACAACATTATTGCAAAGAATTCTCCCTTCTTCATTAATGTCTCTTCCAGCAAGCACTGGTGTGTGATACAATGGTGGCTCCAGGGGAGCATCTAACTATTGAAAATAGAACAATGGAGCACTAAGCTCTACAACTAGAATGAGAAATCACCTTTCTATTACTGTGGACAAAAAAATCATCAATTTTGCTGACCCTTGGAAATGGGTCGATCTGGCTATTTATACACACTCTCTTCTAACCCTAACCCTAACCCTATTTTACATCATGTTTTAATAAAATACATTATCTGGGGGCCAGTACTACCTGTGCCACCCTACAAAAGACCTTGAGATGGAATAGGCCTGACATGCCAGAAGAATGAGACAAGAATATACAGTAGAAGAATCGATCTTGAGAAGAGAGCCAAGAAGGAGAAGGAAGGAAGTAGGTCTCCCGGGGGTCGAGGCTACATGCCTCATAAATGGGAAATGCGGCACCCTATCTCTAATGCACTAGGTGTACCTCCGAACGATCCCTCGAGAAAACCACCCTGTCAGAAAACAAACTGTTGAGTCGACGCCCCTTGATGTAGCCAACTACCTTCTGACAGCCTTTATTAACCACTCCTGAAAGTGACCGGTCAGCCTCAGGGATCGGGACATGGATCACTCAAAAGAATACAAAATTTGGAATCTGAGACTCCAGGATCTGGGAACTTACGTTCCCAAAAGAATAAAGAATACCCAATGTTTGAGTTTTCCCCAGCCTCCGGAGAAAGCTCAAGGTTGTTTATTATCATTGAAAGCCTAGAGGAGGTGGGAGATGTCATCTTCGTCGATATCCCTTAGGCTGGTCCCTCAGTACTTAGCCACCTCAATTTGTTCCCCCAGGTCCAGAACATTCTCCTTAAATTCATCGGCCATTTTTGCCACGTCGTGACCACTAAGCACCATACCAGTTAATTTCATCATTTGGGCACCATCTATCCCCTCCGGGGATTGATATTGGGACTTCATCATTTCATCAAAACTCCCCAAAATTGAATCCTCTGGCATGTATTTATCTATACTAAGGGTGTCAGCCCCAGAAGTCTTTACTACAAAAGACTTATATAAATTGAAAGAATATTTTACTATATTGACCTTATCTTGTAGAGCCCCTACCAGTTTCTTGGTTACCTCCAATGTGAGGTCAAGTCTGGAGTGTTGGGTCTTCACAAAATCAAATGATTCATCCCCCAAAATTCTAGATTCAGAAATCATCTCCTCTCCCAGGCCAAGGAGTTCTTCAAGCTCCACCTTCTATGACTGATAATTTTCGATATCACCCTCCCACAGGTCAATAAGAGTCTCCGCCTGGTGTAGAACATTTCAGGCCATATATAAGTCTGGGAACGTGGATACCAGGAAATGCCAGGTGTTTCCTGTTTGCAGGGCGACCCACTCGTTGACTGCCTGGGCCTTCTTCTTCATTGTTCACAGTGAATCTATGTCGCTCTGTGGTAAATATTCAGAGGTGAAAGCCTCTAGAAGAGAAGAATTGATAGGTCGAGCTAGCTCAATAAGCAACCCCATAAGGTTTGCATTTTTCACCTTTTCTACTTTCAGCCTTTGGGCTTCCTTCTCATAACAGGCCTCTACTACCCTAGCTACCTCCTTTAGCAAATCCACCTCACCCTATTTTCTCCTTTTTCCCAATGATACCTCTGCAACACTGTAATCTCCAGGCTCCACGGTTGCTTCATCTATGCTTAGGGGAGGTGTCGCCATAATGGCAACTGTTTCTCCGCCCGGCCCGGTTCGAAGAGTATGAACCGTCTGGGCTTTCTTGGCCTTCGGTGGGGCCTGGACCTGAGCCATCATTTCGGCCAGGGAGAGAGGAGTTCTGGGAGTGGACGAAGCTTTTATTTTTCTTCTCTCTACTAACCACTAAGGTGGTAGGGGTGGCTTTTCTGCCAGAGTCTGTTCTCTTGGTTCTTCCCTGGTGTCCTGTGGCTGCTGCTCCTTAGTGGTGGGGACCTCATCTGTCCCTTTCCCTGTGTCTTCTTTGTCAGTAATATCTTCCTCAGCAACATCCATCTCCTCAGCCTTGTCCTCTATATCTATTGCTTTGTCTGGACTTTTGTTGGCTTCCTCGGGGATTTCCTCTTTGTGCTGCTCTTCTTGTGGCTCAGCCTCTACCACCGGGGCTTCTTCTTCTATCGACACATCTTTTGGCAGTAGGGGAGGTACTGGGCCAAGATTTAAAGTTTGGGCCGCGATAATTACCTGCCCAAAGGTCACTCCCAGGAGTGGCGCCTGGAACGTAGCGGCTGGGGTTACGGTTATTCCTGAATGTTTGGTTCCCCCAACAGATGCCATGTGTTCATTCTGCCTTTGTTTGTCCACCCCTAGATCTTTCATCTTTGGAGCCTCGAAGGTAATCTCTGGCTCCGGATCCATTTCTTCTATCTATTTTTCCTGCTCCTGCGCAGGCTCTTGTTCTGCAGCTTCTTGTTCTGTTGTTGGGACTTCTATCTCCATTTTCCTGGTGTCCCCTTGCATATTTTTGAACTCGTTGGTTGCAAAGACATTAGAAAATTCCCCCTGTGAGGGGGGACTGGCCGAGACTTCGGCAGGCTCTGTTTCCTTCTCCGGCTCCGGGGAACTGGAAGAGAAGATTTCTACTTGTGAGGTCTGGGAAGTACCCAACCCCAGCTCTACCTTAGGCTTTTGGTTAAGCCTCTTCTTTCTTTGGGTAACCAATGGTTGCCCTGCATCCTTTATTGTTTCTACCTCTATTGGATCCACCCCCGTTGCCTTCACCATTAAGGCTGCCAGCGATGGGGAGGAAGAGGGACGAATCAGCCCAGCCATTAGTACTAGAGTGGCTAGTCGTGTGATTAATTTATCCCTCATCTTTTGGGAGGCTGCCACTGACTATTTTTTTTTATTTTTTATGGGGACTTCTTGTGTAGGAGGGGTTGTATCTATCTCTTTTCCTTTATCAACTCTCTGTGAAGAAGTCCCAGCCCCCGGAGTCAATTTTGGTGCTGGCTAGACTGCTCGGTGGGTACTTCCAGGGCACACCTTCTTGAAGTAGGCATGACTTCGCTTGACCACCTCTCAGGTAAAGTCCTCAATTGTAGGCACCTCCTGGGAATCCCAATTTACTGGTGGGAGGGTCATTATATCGATCCCCTTTGCCTTGTACTGGGAATCGATAGTGGGGGCGACATTTGAGAAGTCCTCCGGGAACCTCCAAAGCTTCAACCTGTTCATCATGTCTGCCATCATCCTGACATAGTGCCAGCTCCGCACCTCCATGTCATCTTTGAAATCTTCCCAGAAATCCTCCATGTGGTAGCGATGAGGCTCTGAAGCCCAGGGAAGTGTCGCTGCAATCTTGCCGTGTGGATCAAAAAACTATTGCGCCAAGTAAAATTCCTCCAAGTTGTAACTTTTCATTTCGTTATCCACCTCTTTTGCAGTGGCCAAGTTGCATGGGTATTTCCCATAGATGATTGGAAATGGAATATTGGGTATCTTCTCTGAGGCAAAGAGTGCATGCACCTCCATTATCTACCTGCAGTATTCCAAGAGTATGATCTTGTCCCCACAGTGTTTGGGCAACAAGTAGGGTTTCCCAGAGAAGCTGGTGACCCTAATGTAAGTGTGCTGTTGGAATTGAATGTAGCAATGTCCATAACTCTAGACCAAATTCATCGCCTCTATGGATAGGCGGTATCCTACATCCCGGGTAGGTGTGTGCAGGTGATAGTAAATGAACACATCGTTTACCTAGCAAAAACTGGGGAAGCTGGCCTCCCATTGAACCTGCGGAAAATGGTCCCATGGTGCCTTTTGTCCTGGGCCTATCCTGAGCACGTTGTCTGTAAGTAGCCCATGGGCATGGGGCCTCTGCTACGCTAGGGCCCAGAAAACATAGGAAGTCATGTAAAATTTCTTCTTCCTAGTCAGTTGAAGGAACTGGGAGTCGACATGGTTAGAAATTATGGCTACCCAGTTGAAGTATCCTCCCTTGGTGGAGATGCCAAGGAGGAAGTAATACATCCATTTAGCAAATTCTTGGGTAAAGGGCTACCCAAAGACCCAGGCCAACGCTATCATTCCCATCTGAATGCTCTCTTTGAACTCAGACCTAGGAATTTCTATTTTCATCCTTTTGGGGTCCCTCTTTGGAACCTTAAGCCAATGAGTGTTCATGTATACCCGGGCGGCATCCTCCAACTATGTGAATTGGGCCAAGGCATATGACCTTGTAACCACAGAATCCTTGGTGAATTGAGGGATCCCCAGACCCGCCTGGAATGTGTCAGGGTTGAGGGATACTAGAGGAGTAGGGTATCCGGTGGGTTCTGCGGCTGCGAGCATAACAGCCCGAATAGAAGAGTTCTAATTGGCAGCCAGCGTCAGGATAAGCTTTGAAGATTATATAGAGCACAGGAAACAAGCTTCCCTAAGGATCCCAGAGTCCCCGCCATTGATGGCCAACTGATCTCCAGCCTATCGATGGATGTACATTATTTTTACTAAGGCCTGCATTTCTGGCAATGTCCCGACACTGGTGTCGGTGATAAGTTTAACTTTGGACTCGATCTTTGAGCCCATAATAATAGTGTCTTGCATGAACTTCATGGTTAGGGGCATTTTCTCCAGTGCCTTTTCCATTTTGGATTTTACCGCCGCCCTGGTAGCCGTCGCAGAAGGTAGCTCTGGACTTCTGGGTGGAGAGGATGCAAATGCTTCAGACATGTTTGGGAAGCGTACTCTGGAAACCTACAATGCAAAGTGACCATCAGAATTTATTAACAAATAAATACTCTGGTGTCTGGAGATCTTACCACCGTGATGCCTGCTTTTCCTGAAAAGTTAGTTCCATTCAGAGAAAACCCGAAAAGCACACGCATTACATGAGCTTAAGATTTTTACTAAACATCTTGGTCCAATAATTTTATCACACTTGGTAAAGACACGGGATGGATGATAGTAGGAGACCTAGAGCCTGGAGAAGTAGCCATTGGTGAGGATGTGTAAAAAGGTAAACCATCAAGCCCACATGGGCACCACGTGCATAGGTATTAAATAGGAGTTATGGCAATGATGGCGGAGCCAACTGTCTGAACATGTGAAAAGTGAAGGCCACTTGGATGAAATTAATTGTGTGCATAGGACATAAATGAGGGTCTGGCTGGTTTCATGGAGGAGAGAGAAAACTACCTGTTTGAAACCGGCTGAGAGCCGAGTTTCAAACAGGTGGTTTTATGCCCTGAAATGAATTTACGAGTGGAAAACCAGTGACACGGGCAACTCGACCACCTGGCTAAGCTACCCAGAAGGATATACATAAGATACATCAAGAGCCGAGGGATATATACATGGGAATAGAAGGATATACAACAAATATACACATATGTACACATATATACACCACAAAATGACATCTGCAGGAAACCAGGCAAGGCACAGAGTATACACAACTTTCTACACTATCTACAAACCCACCACTTCTGTGCAGAGGGAAGAAAACCCTCTGGTAGAGCCAACCCACCAACGGGTGGAAAAACCAGAAAAAGGAAACAAGAAGAACCGAAAGACAACAAACAAAAACAAGATGAAGAAGGAACACCAGACAAACAAAAAGAAATGGCAGGAACAGAGACACCAACCTAAGAATGTCAAAGGGTGGAGGAAAGGAGGAAGTTACCACAGGAGCTCTACAATAGCTACAGCTACCAAATGATCACAACCCGCCACCACGAAGCACTCCTAATCACCTGAAATGGATGAAAGTGTTTAGCACTGATTGTCATTAATTTTCTGCAAATCGCTCTGTAATCACTCTAAAATTGCTCTGAGTGCTTGAGTGTTTTAATCATGGTAAATGTGAAAGTGACAGATAACTTCTATTTATACACGTGGTAAAAAGGTGATCCACCTCCTCCTGGTAGTCTCCAGACAAGCAAACCTCTGGACCCCGGGCCCGGGGATTCCCTGCGATGATCACCTTAAGAACATCGTGGCGAAGAATCCCGGAGTCTAGAATTTGGCTCCCAATGAAGAACAACCTCTGGGACCGGAGTTTTGGAGACGAGAAACCAACCAAACAAAACACAACAATAGAGAAGAAAACCCAAGAGAAAAAAAACAGAGGGAGAAAGACAAGGTAAGAGCCACAAGAAAAAAACAACAAAACAACAAAAGAAGGAAAAAAAGGGGGACCCAACATTTTGCACACAAAATGTAGGGATGGGGATGCAGGGCATAACAAACGTGTATCATCTTTACTTATATCATTTGGACATGTATCATCTGACCTGTATAATTTTTAGTCACATAATTTTGACTTATCATTTGTACATGTTTTTGATCTACTGACATATTGGAATTTCACTTGTTTTAGTTATAACATGATGATGATCTTATTATTATTGACTTGTCAATTTATATATATTGAAAGTGGTTGATGATTTTGGATGGATATTTATTACGTATGATGATTTTAATTTACTACTTAGGATGGATCTTGTCAAACTCAATTAATTTATATATATTTGAGTCACTTGTTTTAATTGTAGATGATGATCATGTTATAATAATTATCTTGTTAGCTCATTTCCATTATCAGAAAAAGTTAAATTTTTCTAATTTTAAAATGTATCTTATATACAGGAAGGGTAATGTCATGGCAGATTGACCCTCCAAATTGGTAATTGAGATGACCCCTCAGCAGGGATGAAGAGTTGAAAGTTACATGAGGTGGAAAGTTGATTGAAGTGGAGGTTGTTAATTGAAATAATGTATCTGATTGGTGGTCAATGATGTTAGAGCTATTAATGGAGCTTCAATTTGGCATATCAAGGTGAAAGATGTATAAATTCACACACATGATGTGAAACCTCACACACATTTCATTACATTTGCATTGAATGTTGCTTGAATTTTTGAGAGACATTCATTCATATTTCAGAGTCATGACTACAATTCCTTTCATCGATTGTATGTGGTTGGGAATAATGTTTTCCATTGAAATTTACATCTACAGTCACATTGTGGAGGTGGTGCAAGGACAAATGGAAGAAAATTTCTATTTTGGATCCCTCAAGCATCATATGGAATTATGGGGTCCCATTTCTAAGAAGAGGCTAAAGAATGTGTTCACAACGAGCGACCCATTGTTACTTGATTTTGGTTAGGGCCCTATTGGGATGTGAGTTTTTGGCATCGTAGTTTTTATTTCACACAAACACTTACATTTTGTCTCTATTATGTGTCTGGGATTTGCATTTCATCCCACGGGAAGAGGTGATTAGGATAATGCAAAGATATGTGCTCCCAAAATGGTGAGTTGGATTGGAAGAAATTGTGGCAAGTGTCATTCTAGGTCATGGTTTTATGGTTGATTACGGTGATTAGTTTGGATTCCTGGGTCTTCCACACCATTTTCACCATTTTATTCTACATCAGGAATTTGACAATATTCATGAGAGGATGGAAAAAACCTAGAAGTATTGGGATTACATTGTGGATTATGTATACGATTGGAAGATTGTCATTGTTGTTGGTGTTTGCAGGGAGCATTTGAGTCAAGACCTATTCAGGTTTTGCATGGCGGGTGTTTGGACGTAGATGCAGGAGCAATGATGTTTACATGGTTAGGGTGCCAGTACATCTATGTGAGGTCATGGTCGTATTCATGAGCGTGAACATGGGGTGGTCTAAGGTCATGGCCATGGGCATTCTCATGAGTGTGGGAATTGAGGTTGGGGTGGTTCAATACCCCTTTGAGTTTTTGAATTTTTTGGTTTCTTCTACACACTCTAGGTTCTAAATTTTTTGTATGTAAACTGTTGTAAATTTGATTAGAACACAAGGATAATGTGCAAATTTTGTGTTTCTAGATGTAATCAGGTAGAATGTATCATGATAGGAATGATTGGAATGCAATTTTAAGCTCTCTATTTTTGCAGTGCAACTCTATGGTGTCGATATCGGGGGTATTGGGCCTATATGTATTCGACTAATATGTATCTAGGCAGGGATGGATAGAATGCAATTTAAGATCTAAAATTTATTGTGCAACTTATTGGTGCCGATATAGGGGGTATTTCAGTTTCATGACTAGAAGAATGCAAATATTTATTATTATAATATAAATATAAAAGTAAACATATTTTACCAAGAAAAAATATGTTGTTAATTTCTATCGATGTCCATTTCAAAATTATTTATAAATATTATCCTATAAAATATTTCAAATGCAATATGAATTTTAAGAGGATTGATATATAAATTAATAAAATTGAAATAAAACATTTTAAATTAATAAGAAATGAAAGAAAAAAGAGAATCATATTTAGAAGCAACAAAAAATGCAATAATAGAAGCCATATTAGAAGCAACAAAAGATGCAAAAATGGAAGAAAAGTTAGATGCAAAAAGTGACACTATATTGAAAGTAAAAGAGGAAGCAAAAAGGGAAGAAAAATTGGAAGCACACCTAGAAGCAAAATAGAAAAAAAATCAGGAAGAAACATAAGAAGTAAAAGAAGAAGTGAAACTAGAAGCAAAATTGGAGGCAAACCTAGAAGAAAAATGAGAAGAAAAATGAGAAAATTGGAAGCAAACCTAGAAGCAAAAGTGGAAGTAAAATTAGAAGCAAAACTAGAAGCACAACCAGAAGAAAAAATAGAAGAAAAATCAAAAGAAAAAATTGAAGGCAAAAATGGAAGCAAAACTGGAAGTAACACAAGAAGAAAATTTAAAAGCAAAATAAGAGGCCAAATAAGAAGCAAAACTGGAAGTAAAAAAGGAAGCAAAAAGGGAAACAAAAAGGGAAGCAAAACCAGAAGAAAATCTAGAAGCAAAACCAAAAGAAAAACCATAAAGCAAACTTGGAAGCAAAACCAAAACAAAAATGGAAGCAACTCAAGAAGCAAAACTGGAAGCAATACTAGAAGCAAAAACATAAGCAAAACAAGAAGAAAAACTGGAAGCTTAAAAAGAAGAAAAATGGGAAGCCAGACTAGAAGCAAAAAGCAACACTATAATGGAATAAAAATTTGGCACTGACCAGAAAGCCAAACAATAAGTAAAATAGGGTGTCAAATTGGGATTATTCCCAATACAATTTAAGGCACCATTTTTTTGGTTATTTTTGGTGATATTATACATACCACACGAACACTATTGATGGCTTCATTTTTTGGTGCAAAAAAGGGTGCTATATAATTTTTGGTGTTACATGGGACGCAAAGGCATTGTCAAAAGTGGAAAAACATGCGATACTAACTGCGGTGCCAAAGTCAAGATGCTTTTGGGTGTCAAGTTTGGCACTGATAAAATTGCTCAAACTACACACTAAAATTTGACGCTATTTTTGGTGCTAATTGCTTGTTCTATTATTGTGATTTGGTTCACTCACAACCATGACAAATTACTATAACACTTTTAGGTTTCACATGCATAGATTGTGTTGGTTTGTGGTGACTGATCAGGCAAGTACTCTACACTTTTTGCAATTTGTGAGGTGATTTTTTTTTGGTTAACTCATCAAGCATTTTTTGGGTTAACTTGTCAAGCATTTCCCTAGGTTAACTCGTCAAAAATATTTTTAGAGTTAGGGATTTTGTATAAGAAAAATGATGTTAGGGTTATGGTTTTAGAGTGTGAAGAAGTATCATAGCTTTTTTAAGTGGTATTGAGCTACAAGGAATCACTAGTTATAATCAGTTAAAATTACTAGATAATAATATTGGACTCTTTGTTTGGTGGACGTAGCCCAAGATTAGGTCAACCACATTAAATTCTTCATGTCTTATTTTTGTGTGTGTTTGTGTTTTATTCCTTTATTTTATTGATTGTATCTATATTTAATTATTAATAAATTTTTCTTCTATTCCTAACAAGTTGTATCCAAGCGGTTGTTATTCAGTTATACTCTGTAGGAAGGTCTTATAGTTGAGTGGGAGTCTCACGGTTGAGTGAGCGTAATAGAAAATGAGGGTAACTTAAAGGTTCAGAAATTTAATGGGCAGAACTTTTAGTTATGAAAATGAAGATGGAGGACTATGTCTATAACAAGAATTTATGGTGTCCATTATAAGAAATATCCCAGAAAGTTGCAACTATGTCTCAAGAGGACTAGGATATTTTGGATAGAAAGGCACTTGACCATATTTGTATATGCCTGGCACAATCAGTGAAATTTAATATTACAAAAGTGAAGACAACTAAGGAGTTGATGGAAACCCTAGTGAAATTATATGAAAAACCTTCTGCTTCGAATAAGATATTTCTTATGAAGCATTTATTTAATATAATAATGGTATAAGGTGAGTCAGTTGTTGATCATTCAAATGATTTTATTATAGTTACCAGTCAATTATCTTATGTTAATCTCAATTTTCATGAAGAAATTAGGGATCTTTTGATTTTGTATTCTTTGCATGAAAGATGAAATGACTTGGTAATGGCTGTTAGTAACTCTGTTTTTGGTTCAAATACCCTAAAATTTGATGATTTTGTTCGTGTTATTCTGAGTGAGGAAATTTTTATGAAAAGCTCAGGTGGATCCACATCATGTAGTTTTTTGAATGCACAAAGTAGAGGCAGATCAAAGGAGTGAGGAAACAATTTTGGAAGTCATGGGAAATCATGAGGAAAATCAAAGGGCAAGAGGTTTCAATATAGATGACCAAACTATTGTTGGTACTGTGGGAAACCATGTCATAGGAAGAAATATTGTTGGTCTCAGAAAAATAAAGGAGACAAACAAGAAGGAAATAAGGAGGAAAATGTGGTAAGTAATAAATCTAAAGAGGATGTTCTGCTTCTTTCCCTAGAAAATGCTAACGATTCATGGGTTCTAGATTTAGGGGCCTCATTTCATGCTACACCCCATAGAATTTATTTTCTTGATTATGTCTAAGGGGATTTTGGGCTGGTTTATTTGGGAGATAATGAACCCTGTCAAATTGTTGGAAAGGGGAGAATTAAGATTAAGTTGCAGAATGAGAATCATTGGCTACTACAAGAGGTAAGGTACGTTCCAAGGTTGAGTAGGAATTTAATTTCAGCAGGACAGCTAGGTGATGAAGGATGCACAATTACTTTTAATGTTAACAATTGGAAGGTTTCAAAAGGTGTGAAAGTAGGCACCTTATATCTTAGTACAAGTCATATTGTTCATTCTACTTTAATTATTACAGAGCAAAGTTAATGTTCAGGAACAATTTCTATAATTGAACGTGTAGAACATGAAACAATCGATGTGGATTCTAAAACAACACTATGACACAACGGACTTGAGCACATGAGTGAAAAAGGTATGAAATTACTTCATTCAAAGAAATTCTTACAAGGTCTAAAATGTGTCAATATGGATTTTTGTGAAAGTTGCATTTATGGTAAACAAAAGAGAGTTATCTTTCTGAAGAGTGGGAAGGAAAAGAAAGATGAGAAACTAGATCTTGTGCATACATATGTATGGGGACTAGCTCAGGTATCTTCCCTTGGTGGCTCTTTGTATTATGTTACATTTTTTGATGATGCAACTAGGAATTATGGTTTATTTCCTCAGACAGAAATCTAATATATTTATAACTTTAAAAAAATGGAAAAGCTTGGTTAAGAATGAGACTGGTAAAATACTCAAATGTCTCAGATCTGATAATGGTGGTGAGTATTGCAGAAAATAATTTGAAGACCATTATTCCTCTAATGGTATTTGTAGGCAGAAAATAGTTCCAAGGACTCCACAAGAAAATGGAGTGGCTGAACGCATGAATAGGACAATAATGGAGCATGCAAGGACTATGCGATTGCATGTTGGTATGCCTTTAAACATGTGGGAAGAGGTTGTAAACACTTTTGTTTATTAAATTAATAGAGGTCCCTCTACTCCTTTGGGTTGTGGTATTCCAGAGGAAGCATGGACAGGTAAGAAGGTGAGTTATTCTTTTCTCAGAACCTTTGCTTGTGAAGAATTTGCGCATATAGTTTCTAAAAATGGAACCAAGTTGGAAGCTAAATCAAAGAAATGTGTATTTGTTGGATATGAAAATGATGAATTTGGCTATAGACTTTGGGATTTTGAGAATCATAAAATTGTGAGAAATAGAGATGTCATATTCAATGAGAAAGTGTTGTGCAAAGATCAGTTGTGGTAGCATTAGAAGAAAGAAAATGATTATGTAGTGTTGGATGATACTCCTAAAGATGTTGTTATAATGGTTCCTCATGATCCGCAACAACAACAACAATAAATACTATAAACTCCATTGAATATTTGATGATCTTTGAGGATAATTAGAGCTCCTGATAGGTTCTCTCCCTCTTTGTATTTTATTTTATTGAATGATGTTGGTGAACCAGAATGTTATGATGAAGCTATGCAGCTAGATATCAAGGTTTAGTGGGAGAATTGAATGACAGAAGAAATAGAATCCTTGCTGAAAAATCAAACTTGAGAATTATGCAAGTTACCTACAGGTAAAAGGCTTTACACAACAAATGAGTTTATAGGATGAAAGAGGAAGATGGAGGTAAAAAAAGATTTAAAGCCAGGTTAGATGTAAAGGGATTTGCATAGAAAAAAGGCATTGATTTTTCTAGAATCTTTTCTCTAGTTGTTAAGATGAATTCTATTCGTATTGTTTTAAGTATTGTGCTTGTTGAAGATTTGCATTTGGAACAACTAGATGTGAAAAATTCCCTTCTCCATGGTGATTTGGAAGAGGAGATTTATATGGAAAAACCCCTAGGATTTGAGGTCACGGGTAAGGAGAAGTTAGTGTGTAGATTAAAGAAGAGTTTATCTGGCCTGAAATAAGCACCCCGATAATGGTACTTTAAATTTGATAGTTATATGGATGAGCATGGTTTTAGCATGTGTAATTTTGACCGTAGCGTTTATTTTAAGAGGTTGGATAATGACAACTACATTATTTTATGTTTATATGTTGATGACATGCTTGTTGCTGGGTCTAACATGGATAACATAAGAGAGTTAAAACAAAACTTAGCAAAATAATTATATGAAGGATTTGGGGGCAAAAAACAAATCCTTGGTATGAAAATTTACAAAGATAGACAAAACAAAAAAATGACTATCTCAGGCTGATTATGTTGAAAAGGTGTTGTAGAGATTCTCCATGGAGAATGAAAAAGTTGTCAACACACCTTTGCCTAGTCATTTGAAATTGACTAAGGAGATGTGTCCAAAGACACAAGAGGAGGAAAAAAATGTACAAGGTACTCTATGCTTCAGTTGTAGGTAGTTTAATATATATCATGGTATTCATTAGACCTGATATTGAACATGTTGTAGGAGTTGTTACTAGGTGTATGAGTCATCCTGGAGTTGAGCATTAGAATGTGGTAAAATGGATTCTCAAATGCTTAAGAGCTACATCCAATAAATATTTATGTTTTGGGGGATCTAGTACTGATTTACAAGGCTATGTTGACTCAGATTTGGCAGGAGACATTTATACTAGGTAGAGTACAATAGGATATGTTTTTACTGTTGGTAGGACAACGATGAGTTGGATCTCTAGGTTGCAAAAGGTGGTTTCTTTACCCACCGTAGAGGTGGGGTATGTAGCTACAATAGAGGGAAGAAAGGAGATGATATGGTTGCAATCCTTCATGAAATAATTGGCCAACACATAGGTTAAAAATTACTTGTTTATAGATAGATAGAGTGTCATTCATCTTACAAAGAATTTTGCCTTGCATTCAAAGACAACACACATACAGTTGAGGTATCACTTCATTCGGTTGGTATTGGATGATGGACGGTTAAGGCTAGAAAAAACACATACAAATGAAAATCTAGCGGTTATGTTTACAAAGGTAGTTGCAAGGGAGAAGCTGAATTCCTCTTCAGCTTCGGTTGGTCTTCATGACTAAAATAATAAAATAGAACAACAGAGTCCAGGGTGTTTCTTTCTAGTGGGAGCTACAGGGGTAGTGGTATTGCTACAGGATCAGTCTCCAAGTGAGAGATTATTTAGTGTGCAGCCTGATCAGTCTCCAAGTGAGAGATTAATGGTTTTTGGTGATTGATCAGGCAAGTATTGTACACTTTCTACAATTCATGGGGTTCGGGTTAACTCGTCAAAAAAAATTTAGGGTTAGGGTTTTTCTATTAAGAAAAAAAATGTTATGGTTATGGATTTAGAGTGTGAATAAGTATTGTAGAATTTTGCAGTTGTATTGAGCTGCAAGGGATCACTAGTTGTAATCGGTTGAAAATATTGGATAATAATATTGAACTCTCTATTTGGTGGACATAGCCCAAGATTGGGTGAACTACGTTAAATTCTTTGTGCCTTATTTATGTGCGTGCATGTTTTTTATTCCTTTGTTTTATTGATCGTATTTGCATTTAATTGTTAAGATATTTGTCTTCTAATACTAACATATTGAATGCTCAATAATTTACCTTTATTTTTTTGTTTAGTTTTTCAATAAGCATAAAAGACACATGCAATATTACATGTTAGTTGGGACTTGCTAGAGGCACCAGAGGTTTCACGACCCCAAATTAATTATGTTTTATTTGATTGATTTTATTCTAATCCCTAACTTTTTGATCTTATTTAATGATTGTAACAATAATTATTATAATTGAATAAATTAAATTGAAAATATTAAAATCATTGCATATATTATTAACTATATTGCTTTCGAGAATTGGAAAGTGAAGAATCACTCTTTAAAATGGTAGTTAATTTATTAAAGGAAATTAGAGCAAATATAGAGTAAAAGTGATACTGTAACAAAATTCCACGTAAGTTTAAAGGAAAGAAAAATTATATTTTAGGAAAATAAATGCAATATATATCGTGAAAATTCAGTTATAATTGATGCATATTAGAATGCATGACATAGGAATTTCAAGAAACAAAGGAAGAGGTTGCCTTGTCAAGGGGATGCTTGCATACTATTTTCATCTTCTATATTATGTTTCCAACCTTAAAAAAATGAAGGGAATTTTGTGCATGTTTCACACATTACAATTTAATTTACTATTACACATGCTTCCCAATCCCATCTTTCCTTGAAACTTTGCAACATGCAAAAAAATATGTATAAAAATGTGTCTTTTATCCAATACTTATATCTATTAGTTCACCATTTCACCATTTTATCTCTTCCCTCAATTTTTCCCCATTCTCTTCTAATCTTACAACCCTAACAATTTTATTCCCTTTCTTCTCGAGGAAGCCACACATATTTGCTAGTAATACTGAGAGGGGGGGGGTGAATAAGTGGCCTCAAAAATATTCCAATAATCAACCCAAAAACTTAGTACCACAATATTAAGCTTCTAGTTATCTTCAGTCCTATAAGATGAATGCCTCCAAATACTTTTGTTAGTAATAACTGAGAGGGGGGGTGAATCAGTGGCCTCAAAAATTTGTCCAATTTAAAATTTAATCTACCAATCAGTACTTCTCCAATTATTAAGTCCCTATAAGATGTATGCCTTTGAAATACTTGAAACAAATAACTGTCTGTCGGTTTACCTTGTCTGTTCTTATTCTCCTTGATAACCGATAAGTAGTAAACTGTATTTACTGATACTCAGTAAATATGCAGAGTATACCAATCAATCCATAAATGCATATGTAGAATGTAAAACAATAAAGTAATGAACCATACACATATAACACAAGGATTTTAACGTGGAAATACTATTAAGGGAAAAACCACTGGGACCGGTACCCCAAATTTTCACTCTTCTGAAGTGAGCCCTATTAGGAGCCAACCCTGTTAAAGGTTACAAACACACTGTTAGGTGCGACCTTGTTAGAGGATTTTTATACATAGGTTGTCACTAAGTATCTGGCATCTACGCTACCATCCTTGAATTAGTCTCATGACTGTCAATACGCTTATGCAAATCTTACTACCATCCTTGAATCAACCTTCTTCTCAGACTGTCAATAGGCTTTAGGTAAGACCGGTGCTACTATCATGAGTCAACCTTCTGGTAATCTATTAGGATATACCTCAATTACAAAAGACTGTTAAGAGACTTAATGCTTCAATGGTTAAACTGAAACAAAATGACCTGTTTCTAATGCAACTAAATTGCATATTTTTAGATGTATTTACTTACAATATCTTTCTGATCAATGTATCAATTCAATTCCTTTGTACTTCATTCTTTCTTCTTTATGATGTTATGCTTTTCTGTTCATCGGTGTCTGCAAAATTCTTTAGCTCTCCCTTAGCTTGATTGATCAGGACTGTATGAAGTTTATCCTTCATCAGTTTCTATTCAGCATCTTCTATCAGTTCACTCCCCCTTGTATCTGATTTCTTATGGGAATGAATTATGCTTGTCTCTTATATAGAAATGATATTCCTTAATTGTTGGTTCTTGATTCTTGGCATGAAAAACAATCTAGCCAAATTGATTTAGGGCTTTAAATCCTGATTTATCTCGTAGTTATCTTCTTGCCAGCTCTATAAATCATCTTTAAATCACTTACTTAACTATGGTCGAAGAAAAAAAATCAAACAACTAGTTAATTCTATCTTTAAGCTCTGCCAGCTAAATATTTTGTTGTTTTCTGATCTCTCTGTTCTGTCAGTCAATTCTACAGTTTGTCGCCGGTGACAATTGTCAGTTTTGTCGATGTCACTTTAGTTAGCTTCGGGATCTTCATCCGTCGGGCATCATTGGATCTTGCTCATCGGGAAACACTATTTTTAGCTCGTCGGGCATCGTTTAATTCTACTTCATCGGGAAACACTGGCTTCTACTCATCAGGCATCACTGTGACTTTATCTTTGTCTTTACCGATGGTGTGCACTCCACCAATGTAGTCTGTCACTTGGTGAATACTTGACTTTTATGCATTGTTGAAAGCATAACCTCTATTCCATTGATTCTCTAAAGTCTTTGGCATTATGTATACAACCATATAGATGATATCAAGTTGACATCAATGACAATACAAACCTTTAACTGATTTAATGTCTTGCATCATCTTCAACTTAACATTATCAAACATTCAATCAGTTACATGTCATCAATCTCTCCCTTTGGCATTGATGACAACATACTATACTATCACACTACACTATTTCTAATACAATAAGAAATACAATTGTTGAGATTCATCAAATTACCAAATAGTTTGTTTTGATAACCGATAAAATGTCTAACCACCGATAAGCTTTGTGTTTAGCTTAGATTTGATTCTTGCAGCTTTACATTTCTTCTCTTGATGTGTTGTCACCTCTACTGGTGTCAATTTTTATCTTTTCTATTCTGCTTCTTTGATGTCTCTATCTTGTATTTGCAACTTTTATACAAATACTCTCCCTATGGATATGATCTCTCCCTATTTGGAGTAATCTGATAATGAATAGTTTCTGATGATAATATGGATACATTCTCT
>MU225951.1:4042317-4053524 GCA_018584345.1 Thuja plicata | reverse complement strand
AAATGAGATTTTGGATTTTGAAGGATTAATGAAGGAATGGATATGGATTTTGGGACACAAGGACCCAAAATGGATTTGGAAGATGGAAGACATTTAGATGGAGGGATAGCAATTTTGGATGCCAATTCAGAGTTTTCTTTGGGACTCTGTGCTTCAAGGAGCTTCTTGGGAATCCACATGCTTTTTGATTTTTTATTATTTTGAGGGTCCTTTGAATGTATTTCTTGCACAATGGATTTTGGAAGCCATATGGCTTTGGACTTTGTTGGTTTCTCAATGGTCCTTTATGGCCCTTTTGATATTTCTTTTGCATTTTGGATCACATTTTTCTTTTTTTGTACATGTCGATTAGACTGGACATATTGATCCTTGATAGCATGTGGATTTCTTGACTTGTGAATTTTATGATTGGCATCCAAATTACTTGGAAAGTGAATGCGATTCATGGATGGATAGGAATTGTATGGAGTATTTTGGGATGGATGGAAGGTTCTCCAAGATGTGTGCCTTTGCTGACTTGTATTTGGGAAAGGGTAAGGGGATGGTGATCTAGTGAAGGGAGGAATATATGGACCTAAGATGGATGGAAGGGTTGAAGGGGGAGGTAGACGTCTGGACTTGGATGTTGAAGGGATACCAATGCCTTGTGATGTAGATTTGTTATTAAGACCATGGCCATTTGAATTTTCTTGGACACATAAGGGTTTCAATATATCTTTTGCATGGAGGTCTAACCCTTTGAATTGATATTGCTTTCTTTGACCAGTATGATACTTGCTACAAGACGTGAGTCTATTATTATGAGGTTTGAAGGATATGGAAGGACTTGTAGGACTATGATGTGGACTAGACTCAATAGAACCAGGGGAACCCATTTGAAGTGTAAGGGGTTCATGAACAACTTGCATAGATGTGCTTGAATCACAAGGGGGATTTGAAGGATTAGGACAAGGAGAAGAGTAGATTGATGGATCTTGAGGAGGATCTTGAGGAATAATGGGATCTTTTGGGGGATATGAAGGTGAAGGGAAACCTTGATCTTGACTTGGAAATGGATCTTGGGAAGACATGGAAGGGAGATCATGATCTTGCTTAGGAAGTGGAAGGTCAACATTTTGGTTTGGGAATGAAAGGGGATCATTTTGGATAAGGGGGATAAAGATAGTGGGATCTTCATGAGGCTCAAGGGAAATGGGGTCTTGGTAAACAATAGGATATAATTGGTCATTAAAGGGATCTTGATCTTGGTTTGATTTAGAACATGTTTCTTTGTGCTTCGTATCATCCTCTTGACATGGGATATAACTTAGGACACGCAAGGGGGGTTCTTGAAAGGGGTCAACATTTTGAAATGACAAAGATGGAATTTGGATAGGAATCTCAGGAATAGGCTTGATTGAAATTGGAGGACATGGTGGAATTGGTTCAAAGGAACTTGGGCTATGCATAGGACTAGCTTGGATGTCTTTTGTGGAGAGCCATTGGAAGGTTGCATTGTTGGAAGAATCACTTGATGAGGAAGGAGGAAATTTCTCTTGGGAGGAATGTGGGGATGAAGGGGTCGAAGGAAACATGGATGTTTCTTGAAGGTCAATGTCTTGAGGGGAAATAGGTATGTCATCTATGTGATTGTTTTGGGGTGATCCATTTCTAGAAATGGGTAAATTATTTGTTTGATCCAATTTTTGAAACAAATTCTTTAAAATTTTAGATTTGAACTTGCGGTGCTTGATGGATCTTGTTTGTGATACCTCATCATTATTGACATGTTGGAAAGAATTTTTGGAATGAACATTTTCAACAAAATGTTTCTGATTGATTATGCTTGGTTTATGTTCAAAAGATGTCATATTTGAATTTTTCATTGTTTGATAAGACATTGGTAGTGAATTGGAGGACAAAAAAGGTTCCTCAAGCAATGTTATTGTTTGTGATCTTGGTATTGATTGTATTGGTTGCATGATTGGCACAAGAGGTTGTGAAATTGTTTGAAGATTGCTTGGTTGCATTGGAATGAAGGTTGGTTTGAAATTTGGTGGTGGTCCCATTTGATTTATGCCACAGTCATGTTGAAAGGTTTGATTTGGAACTTGGTTGAAAGATTGATTTGAAATTTGAGCACATGGAGACTGATTTGAAACTTGATTGAATTGAGCATGATCTGGAACTTGGTTGAAATTTTTTGGCTTTTGCACATGATTGAATTGGGCTTGATTGTTTTGAAAATTTTGTTTGTATCCCTCCTCAGGTGTAGGGGGAACACTACCTTGGCCAGGTGGCATAGGTACAAAAATTGGATCAAAGGTTGGGGGAGGTCCCCACTAAATAGTGCCAAAGCTTGGTGAAATATTGGAAGGATATCCCATGTTGCATAGATAATTGATTGGAACTGGAATAGGGATCATCTATGTAGTGATAGGTCCTTCAGAAAATGTTACTTGTCTTGGGTCATTAAAGGTTTGAAGCATTCTTTCCAATTGTTGCATGTTGACTAGGTCAGTTTGATCATGATAACCAATACCTTGTCTTGGATCAAAGGTTAATTGTGATTATGGTTTTTGTGTAAACATCGGTAAAGGAGGATCTTGTTTCCCCTTGAATGCTTGAGACCTTGTAAAAACTAGCATGATTTCTATATGCAAATGCAAGATTTTTTTGGGATTTTTGAAAGTTTGGAAATACAAGTTCTTGAAGTGCAACTTTGGAAAATGCAAGGAATTTATGCAAATGCAATCTAAGCATTATGAAAGTGCAAGCTAAGGTTTATGAAACTATGTTTTTGGATTTTTGGACTTTAACAATTAATCTTTGAAAGGAGACAAATCTAGGAGCATAACCTTATGAAGTTGAATAAGGATCTTGACTTGAAAGGTAGGATTTTTGGAACAAAGGACAAGTTTGATAAAAAAAGGCTTAGGTCAAATCCATCATGACAAGGTGGAGTAAGACCAAATTGATAAAGAGGTTTGAAATTTGGCAAAAGGGGGATCAATTCAGGATCCTATTTTCAACATCATAAAGAGAGGTTCCATGATTTGGATACTTCCTAGGATTGTTTGCAAAATTTTTAAGGAGAATCTAGGAATGTGCTATGTATGCAAGAAGGTTATGATTACGACATATGTAAAAGGAACTATAATGAGGTTTGAAAATGAGATCTATAATGCAAGGAGATTTAGGTCATGACTATGCAATATGAAGGTTATCAAGCATGCCAAAAGGTTCCAAGTGAAAGATTCAAGGTTCCATATGTTCACTCAAAGACAAGGTATTGTTGTGACCCGTTTGATTGTTTTGAGAAATTGATTTGGAAAAAGTGTTGTTATGGAGAGTGTTTTTTAAGATGTCTTCATTTTATTAAGGTTTGAACACCCACACAAGACACATCATTCAGAATGGCTGTTGTAAAATGAACAAACACACCACTTCCTAAGGATAGAAAGGATAGTATCTGTTGAATCCCCATTTGAACCAAAGTTCAGTCACACTTAATAATAGCAGACAACCTAGAAGCTTGGAGGCACAGGCTCCTCCTTACATGTGCACTCACTTCTTAGGAACTCCAAGCTTCAACTCCTAAGGGACATCACTTCCCAAGGGATTGTTGTCTCAGCTAATAGCCATGAAAGTGTGGGGTGTCTTAGTTGGTCTCCAACCTTTCGCACCAACAGATAGAAGGTTTTTGGCTACTAAAACATGGTGTTTAATAAGGGAATCCATTCAGGTGATTATACATGTGGCATATTAGCTCCATTAAGGAGGCCTCCCAGCCTACAGAAGTTACATTCCGTAGGTTTTAATGCACCACAAGGGTACTGAGGGAGATCTTATTCTCGGTATAATCCATTCAACACCCATCCATTGATAGATTAATCATAATGGCATATTTATATCCCGGTTGGATTGGCTTGGATTTAGCTTGTCACCGGTTGGGCATCCACTCTCACTAGCTCTACTAAAGCACTTGGGAGGTAGCCACTCTATAAGAATGATATGAGTTTCTCTTACACCCAAGATCCACGAAGGTGAGGGGAGAGGATACGCTCATATAATTCTTAGGGTTTTACAATCTAGAAAACACATTAGACACATGAAAGAATAAGGTTCATTTCAAGCACCAAAGTGAAGTGTTTTCTAACTACAAAAAAGCAAACACAAGAGTTTGGGAAAATAGAATGTCTTCTACAAAATGTCCTGCATTTGAAACCATTAGTATTTTTAAGATTTAGTCTTCATCCCATGATTGCCATAACGCTACACAAACTCGTCAGTAACACCAAAAACTAGTAATCTAAGTGCAGAAACATGTTAAGGAATGTAGAAACCCAAACATAACAGTGAAAAACACCATTCTTAACACCTACGTAGGAACAGTGACCACCTACACAGCATCAAGGAAAACACCTACGTAGGAATAGGCTCCCACCTATGCATCTTCTAACCACCTATGCAAGTACAATGACCACCTATGCAGCAACTGATCAGGACCTTAAAAATGACTCAAAATTTGTAAAAATAGAGATTTTTTCAACATATGAGCATGAAACAACATCAAAACATAGCTAGGGTTCCTTAACCATGATTTTAAGTTTATTTGGAAAGTTTTGAAATGAAAATGAAACCCTAACTAGCTTGTACATGCATAGAAATAGTTTAGGAACACCTTGAAAGCTCAAAAACTGCACTTGATCCTAAACTAGGCTAGAGTTCATTTTAAGTTCCAAAATCAGGTTTTCATGTTCATTTTAAACCCATTGACAGCTTGAATAACTTGACTTTGCATGAAACACTTCATTTCCACCCCTAGTTAGGCTAGTTTGAAAGTTTCTTAGGGTTTGGATAAGTTTGATAGAATTCAACCCTAGACTAGATTAGATTCATTTTAGGAACCCAAATGTAAATTCTCATGTTCATTTTAAGCCTTGAAAATGAAACTGTGAGGTTCATTTGCCTTATTAGGGTTCATTTACCACACTTAGGTTTCATTGAGATAGATTAGGATTCATTTTAATCATGAAAACAGAAAAAAAAAAAAAAAAAAAGCAGAGGAGGAAGCCCTAAATACAGAGTGGCTTCCTAAACATTCAAAGAATAACCCTAAACCCTAAAAATGCTTCCTGTCTGACCAACTATGTAGCTAAGCAGCCACCTACGTAGGTCTAGGTACCACCTACGCAACTTCTATGACCACTTGCGAAGGTACAGTGACCACCTACGTAGCTTCTATGACCACCTACGCAACTCTCTTCCAGCACCTGAAAAGGACACAAAAACACAAAAATATCACCAATTATGCATGTTCACATCAGGTTCACCAAATGTAAGACCATAAAAGGGGGTTAGAAGCATATCTAGGTTACCACAAACCCTAAACAATATGCTACCCTAACTAATCTAACATTAGAGCCATTGAAATAGGAATTCATAAACAATATGCAAAAAAACATAAGAACTCCCTTCAAGTGATGCTCAAATGCTCTCATTTCTTCTCCATGGAGGTTGATATGTTTCTCTCTGACAAACACCAATTGCACAAAGAACTTGAAAGCTTGAATTGATAATGGAAATTACTAAGAGATAGTGGTTCAACCTTGAATGAGAGAAATGAATCCATTTTATAGAAAATGGGGATCAATTAGGTGAGATTGCACAAAATCCATGCACCAACCAAGATTTTGGTTGGTACGATGCTTGGAAGCATGAAATGGGGGAGAGATATTGAGGAGATATTGAAAATATTAGGAGATATTTAGGAAGCACCTTAATAGGGATGAGAATCCTCAATTAAGGGCTATGGTATTTAGGTGAGATTATGAATCTTTAATCAAATAAATAATCCCATATTCTCAAATATTCCTCAAAATCAAAATTAGATTTATAAAATTATAAAAATCTCATAAATGGAAATTAGCTAATTAATTAATAGAAATTAATTAACTATTGGAGACTTAGGGAAATATGGAATAAATAAAGTTTTTTTATTTAGTCAATTAGGACTTAGGATAAATTATGGGTTATTCATCCAAAGGGGGAAATTAGTAGGAAATAGGTCAGATTGAGGGTGTTGATGTCGAATTGAAGGGATTTTGATAATATTGATAATGATTAGGGTTAATTCTGAGGGTGCCAAAATAGTTTAGGAAATCACGAGGCATCGATGAACTTTGACAATGTGCCCGGATAATGATGATTGGAAATGATTGAAAAGTGCCAATGAACTTTGATGGCGTCATAAGATTGAAATGGGAAAACATCGATGATCTTTGACAATGTTCCCAAAATGATGATCATAAATAGTATTAACAATAATGAACAACACTATTGAATTTAAAATGATAGATTGATAGCGATAACACCGATGATGTTTGACAGTATTATCAAATGATTGATTGAAAGGATACGAAGCATCGATGATCTTGGAAAATTATCCTAAAATGATGATAAGATTGATTGAATTATAATTAGGGTTTGATCGATTGGTTTAAAATTGGGTTGATTAGGCATCGGTGATCTTGGACAATGCCCCAAAATGGTCAGAAATGAGTCCAAACAATTCTGCAAGTGATTAGGAATAGAATAGGATGGGTTTGAACTAATTTAGGAAGATATGGAATAGTTTAGGATCAAATAGGATCAGTTTGGGATTGAATAAGATTGGTTTAGGGTTGATTGGAAATTATTTGGAAAATGATCGATTTGATAAAGAGAGTAGAATTGTTAGTAATTGATGACATGGAAGAATGACACAATATTAGTGAATGATAAAGATCAGACACAATATAAAAGAAATGTTAAAGAGGGGGCATAGGCATTGAACCATTTTTAGGTGTCTACAAGTCTTAGCATGCATGACTGGATTCTTAGAAATGTTTATTGCACTGGTATTATCACAGTAGATAATTACTGGTTCAAGAATCTTCATATTCATACCTTCCAGCAATTGTTTGATCCATGCAATATTGGAGCAATTTGCAGTAGCAACCACATACTCTGCTTCAATAGTTGTGCTCTTTTGGTCATTAATGTTTCCAACCCAATCAACATCTATATAGACTTGTAGCTCAAATTTTCCTTCTATTTTGTACCATAAGCCATAGTCCTTGGTGTTTTTCAAATATCTCATAACTCTTTTGACAACAGTCATATGTGATTCTTTGGGATTAGCAGAGAATTTTGCAACTATTCCAACTACATGTGCTATATCTGGTCTGGTGTGAACAATATACATTAGTTTTCCAATCATTGATCTATATAAGGTCTGATTTACCTCATTGGATTTTACTTCTTTTTTCAACTTACATCTGGTAGCCATAGGTGTTCCAACTGGTTTGGAATAATCTATCTTGAATATCTTCAGCACTTCCTTGATGTATTTGGACTAAGTGATGTATATGCCTGCATCTTGTTGAAGAATCTGTAGACCAAGAAACAATTTGATCTCTCCAAACATAGACATTTCAAATTCCTTGCTCATTTCATTAGCAAAGGATTTGCATAACAATTCATTTTCTCCAAAAATGATATCATCAACAAAAATTTCAGCAATCAGAATATTACCATCAGTATCTTCTTTTAAGTAAAGATTGTTATTTTCACTTGTTCTAAAAAATAATTATGCTAATGAGATATGAGTGAAGTCTTTCATACCAGGATCTCGGTACTTTTTTCAAACCATACAAGGCTTTGTGTAGTCTACATACCATGTTTCTCTTGTCTGGATCAATAAACCCTTCTAGTTGTTCAATGTATACCTCATCTTCAAGTATTCCATTTAGGAATGCATATTTGACATATATCTGGTATACCTTGAATCCTTTAAATGTAGTACAAGCAAGTAAGATTCTAACTCCTTCTATTCTAGCCCCGTGTACAAAGGTTTCTTCATAATCAATACCTTCTTCTTATGCATATCCCTTGTATACTAACCTTTCTTTGTTTCTAGTGACTTCTCCATTCTCATTCAACTTGTTATTGAATATCTATTTGGTATTGATGACATTCTTGTCATCTGATCTTGGTACTAGTGTCCATGTATTATTCTTCTCAATCTGTTCTATTTCTTCATTCATAGCACTGATCCATTCTTCATTCTCAAGTACATTGCTAATAGATTTAGGCTCAAAATCACAAAGTAAACATCTAGTGTTAAGTGACTTACTTCTTGTTCTTGTTCCAACCTTTTTGTCTCCTATGATTTTATTCTGTGGATGATGTCTTCTGACATATTTAGCAAGTTTTGGTTCAGCTCTGTGTTCATCATTTTGATCATCTTCTTGACTTTCATTTTCATCTCCATTGTTCGGAACATTATCTTGAGGATTATCCTGATTGTCAATAATTGTAGCCTAATGCTCAGGTGCAATGTTCTTATGCTCAAGAGAGACACACTGTTGCTCGGGTAGAGTGTCAGGTTCTGTATAAAAAAACCTGTTGTAGTCCTTTGGTTCCTTTTTGTTTTCCTTATCATTCTTTTCTGCAAATTCATCTATTTTCACATTTTCACTTTCAATGATTTTGTTAGATGACTTGTTAAGACATTTATAAGCCTTGCTTTTGGTTGAATACCCTAGGAAGATACCTTCTTCACTTTTGTAGTCAAGATTTCCATTTCTATCATTCTTCAATATATAACATTGAATACCAAATTGAGTCAGATATATAATTTTTCCAATCATAGACTTGTACAATGTCTTGTCAACTACTATGGGATCATCCTCTTTAGAAAGCTTGCTTCCTGTTATCTTAGGAGTGCATACTGGCTTACAGTCTTCCATCTTGAAAGTCTTCAATATTTCCTTCACATATTTGGATTGATTTATGAATATTCCTTTATCTATCTCCTTTACATTCAATCCCAAAAAATATTTTATAGGACCAATCATGCTCATTTCAAATTCATCCTGCATTTATTTTGCAAATTTTGCACTAAGCTTGTCATTACCTCCAAAGATAATGTCATCAACAAATATGGCAACAAGTAATAATCCATCAGTGTCTCTCTTATGAATAAGTTTCAATCTACTGCTCCTTTCTTGAATCCAATCTTGGTAAGATAACCATCTAGTCTCTCATACCAAGCTCTTGGGGTCTGTTTAAGTCCATAGAGTGCTTTCTTCAATCTGCATACCATGTCTGGTTTATTTGATAGATTAAATCCTTTAGGCTATTCTATGTAGACTTCTTCCTTCAAGTCACCATTCAAAAAGGCTGATTTAACATCCATTTGATATACTTTAAAGTCTTTGAATGTTTCATAGGCCAAGAATAACTTAATGGCTTCTAGTCTACCACTAGTACATGTGAGGTCAAATTTTGATGGCCATTTGTCAGATTTCCAACACTCATTTGTCGGTATTTCGACACATGAGTCCGTCGCCATTTTTGCATAGGAAATTGCAACAGAAGACACATCTGTCGGTTTACCGACACCACATCACGTCAAAAACATGCACATGACAACAACTTCATTATGGCATTTCCCGCGGTTCATCCATTGGCATTCTGACACCACGACCTATCAGAAATATACAATCTTTGTCAGAAATAACTATCAAAAATATATCCTTTCTGACATTATAACTGTTTGCATACCGACAGTTTCTACCTAATTCCGTCAGATATACCTGTCGGATATATAGCATTACTATCAAATTTTCTATCAAAAAATTTCTATTTGCGACACTTTAACTATCAGAATAGAGACAGTCATGCAGAATTTCTTCAATAGGTTGCCCTGTCGAACGTATAGCAGTACTGTCAGAAGAATTGTTGTAAATTATGATTCTTCGACATTTTATCTGTCGAAGGTATAGCACTGCTATCATAAATTAATTATGAAATGTGGAAAAACTGACGGATATGCACATTAAAGATAAAATAGCTCAAGAGAGCATCATAGGTTCTCTCTTTCTTCAGTCTATATTATTGACAGAATGTTTTACCTTTCATTAGCTCATCAAATCCGGGGATTTGAAAGAATTTGATAGAATATTTTCATGAAAACTTATATTATTTAAGTTGACGTTGCATGAATTTATCTACTTCGCACACTTGTAGATTATGAGGACGGCGATAAAGAAGCATGGCCATGGTAGGAGATGTTTCTTTATCGCCATCTTCATAGTATACAAGTGTGCAAAGTAGATAAATTCATGCAACGTCAACTTAAATAATATACGTTGTCATGAAAATATTCTATTAAATTCTTTCAAATCCCTGGAATTTATGAGCTCATGCAATGTAAAACATTTTGTCAATAATATAGACCGAAGAAAGAGACAACCTATGATGGTCTCTTGAGATGTGTTATCTTTAGTCCTAGCTACTGTCCTAGCTACCTATCAATCATCGAGAATAATCACCGCCTTGCATTTATGTACACTGCACAAATTGATCCCACTCTCACAAAAACATTTTACACTTGTACATCTCATCAATACTGGAGGCCTAAAGTAATTTTGTACGATCACTAGAACATTTCGTGCATGGATGAGAAACAATATCCAAAGTTTCTAGATAACCATTTTTGAGAAGAGGAATGAATGCAGACCAAAGAAGGGATAATTCCACTATAGAAAGGAAGACATATTTTTAGCCTGGGTCTAGATCCTACCCCCAATTGTCAAAGGATCTAGGGCCAGTCTAGAAAGATGTCTTCCATTATATCTACAACATTGTGTCCATCCATGATCTTAGGAATATCATCATCTTTCTACTCTTCATTTGCCAAAATATATCACTTCTTCAAGCTTGCAGAGTAATCTTATTAATAAAAGAACTCTTGCCAACATTAGGGTACCCACAAATCAAAATAGTTGATGTTATTGGTGCTTGTGCTCAAGGATATTGATTCACTATTTTGAAATGGCCAAATCATTTTTATTTCATTTTTTGTGAAAAGGAGTGGGAGAAAACGAGCGGGTGAAAGTTGATGGAGCGCGAGAGAAGGCATTGCATTTTATTTGATCATGAATGCTCTCTAAAATGACCAGTCATGTTTTCTATTTGATTTTTTTTGGTGTTTTTTTTCCCATATTCAGTAGATAAAAATCATGGCGGCAACCACTTAGCCATCTTTTTGATGTTCCAGGTATTTTACAAAGATACAAGTATGTGGATTTATCATTCAGTTGCTTGCAGTTATTGGTCAAATGCAAATATTTTGTCAAGTTGAAAGGGAAAGATATCAGTTTGGTGTTTTCAGTTTA
>MU225951.1:4009340-4026029 GCA_018584345.1 Thuja plicata | reverse complement strand
AAATAGAGAAACTAAATAAAAATCATTCTTTGTCCTATTTCCTTTTAACAAAGTCTCAACTATCAATGATACAATACATTTGATGCCCTAAACTATCAATACAAATGGCGCCTAGCTAGAAGCTCACTGGCTGTCCATTTGATAACCATAGTCAACATTTCAAAAAAATGGATATCCTTGAGCACAAGCACCAATAACATTAAATAATTGAGTTAAAGCACAGGCTAGGGCATGACACCAATAGAATGTGGTCATTTCAGTGATAGAAATATACAATGGCATCATTAAACACATATGACAGTAATATCAACAAACGTGAATCCAAACATTTGAATACAGTGAATCAATATCCTTGAGCACAAGCACCAAATAACATCAAATAATAGAGATAAAGCACTGGCTAGGGCACGACACTAGTAGAATTCAGTCATTTTAGAGAGAAGCTCCCTCAACAATAAAATGAAATGCATTCAAATATGATGCCAGAGGCTCGAAAGATGAAGAAATCACATATGTTCTCCTGCGCTCAGCTATCACTCCTTTTCTCCCGCTCTCCAATCAAAATAAAAATGATGAGGCTGTTTCACTTTTTTTTTAATGTATACCCCGAATCTGTCAGAATTATGATGGTCAATTAAACACCCATCAGAATACCAACATCATCGGGGCCTATTACAAAAAAAAACACCAAATTTGTAAGAAAAAGTTACCCGTCGGAAACTTCTATCAAAATTTGGCCCCAAATGTAGTAGTGTGCTCACAGGGGAAAATGTGTCAGTGTAATATATTCCTTCCCTCTATGCATATCCTTTACACACAAGTCTTTCTTTGTTTCTGACCACTATACCATCTTCTTTCATCTTATTCCGTAATACCCAGTTTGTTCCAATCACATTTTTGTCACTAGGTCTAGGAACCAATTCCCATGTATCATTTTTTTATTATTTGATCTAATTCTTCTTCCATTTCTTTCTGCCAATCAGAATCCTTGCAAGCATCTTCAACACTTAAAGGTTCAATCTGTGAAAGTAAACATACCTCTTCATCCACTGTTAAACTTTTTGCTTTAGATCTAGTTAAAACACTACTACTCTGATCTCCAATGATATCATCTTTTGAATGGTATCTAGTTGTGAATTTTGGAAATTTTGGTGTGACATCCTCATCTGTAATCTGTGATACTTCTATGCTTGATTCAGGTTCATTACACAATACATCAATGCAATCAAACATTTCTTCAATAACAGTGTCTTTACTGCTAGGGTTGGGTTCATCCTCAATCATAGGTGCATATTCATAGTACCTCTCTTGAACCATGAACTTCTCATCAATATTTACATGAGTACTTTCAATTATCTTCTTTAATCTCAAATTAAAACATCTGTAAGATTTGCTTTTAGTAGAGTAACCAAGGAAAATACCTTCATCGCTTCTAGCATCAAACTTACCAACACCATCATCTCTCTTGATGTAGCACTTGCTGCCAAATATTCTGAAGTATTTTACTATAGGTACACTACCAAACCAAAGTTCATAAGTTGTCTTATCTTCGCCTAGCCTTAATTGAGTTCTGTTGATAGTATAGACTGTTGTATTGACTGCATCTCTCCAATATGTGTGCGCAACTTTTCCTTCAATCATCATAGTGCGCGTTGTATAAAGTATAATCATATTTCTTCTTTATGCAATCCCATTCTGTTGAGGGGTTCTAGGAGCACTCAACTATCTTTTGATCCCATGTTCTTTGTAGTACTCATAAAACTAGTCAGAGGTGAATTCTCCTCCTATATCTCATCTTAGACATTTTAATTTTATTCCAGATTCATTCTCAACCTTAGCTTTGAATATTTTGAATTTCTCAAAGGATTCAGACTTCTTCTTTAAGAACGCAACCCACGTCATCCTTGAAAAATCATCAACAAAAAAAATGAAATACCTTTCACCGTAGTATGATCTTGTTTGAGTAGGACCACATAAATCTGTATGCACTAGGTCTAATTTATTTTCAACTAAGTTCTTCTTGCTTCTAAAAGAGTTCCTTACATGCTTTCCCATAACACATTCCCTGCACATTGTGTCAACTGGTCTTGCAATACTTGGAAGGTCTCTAATTGCCTTGACATTGCTTATCTTTACTATATTGTCAAAATTGATATGACAGAGTCTCTTGTGCCATAACCAACTTTCATCCACTTTTGCAACAAAACAACTTACATATAAATTGAGCTAAAAAACATTACCTTTTGTTTTTGAGCTTGATGTAATCATGTCTCCTTCTTTGTTGTTAATAATGCATTTGTTGTCTTTGAATTCCAAATAATAACCTTTGTCAAGTAGTTGTCCAATGCTTAGTAAGTTGTGATGTAATCCATCAACATACAGAACATCATCTGTCTTGTTCTTTCCATCCAGGGTGATAGATCCTCTGCCTATGATATGTTTAGGAGTGTTATCTCCAAATATAACCATACCACTTTTGTACTTATCTAGATGAAAAAATCTATCTTTAACACCTGTCATGTGGTGAGAGCATCTTTTTTCAATGATCCAATTAGTTCTAATGTCTACTTTGGAAATTAGGGCTAACTCATGTGCTTCCTTTTCATCTTCAATGTCCATTTCCTCAAGAAATTTTTCCATGTATTTAATGGCAATGAAGCCAATTTCATCCTCTCCTGAATCTTCATCTATTACACCTTCATCAGCATGGTTGCATTCCTTTCTATATTTAGGTTTGTAATCAGATCTAAACTTCTTGACTCTTGTGGGACACTTGGATGAAAAGTAACCAATCTTGTTGCATGAAAAACATTTGAATGGAAGTTTTCCTTCATAATTTCCTTTGCCTTTATTTTCTCTTTTATCAATCATGGCAATAATTTCTTCTAGTTCTTCATCAACTTCTTCTTTCTCATTAGAAGTGTGTAAATTTTACTTACCATGTATTGATGCTTTGAAGGTTGTTTCACTTTTGGGTTCAGTCTTCAATATTGATATCTCAAATGCAGATATTTTACTAATCAAAGTCTCTCTCTTGAAGTCTTTTGAAAATTGCATGGTTTCATCTAGAATATCGATCTTGCTCTCATAGTCTACTGTCAATGTAGTCATCAGCTTGTCCATTATATCTTCTTCTAAAATTTCTCCACCATTGTTTCTGATTCCAGAAACTGCTTCATTTATCCTCTGATTGTAGGCTCTGATGTTCTCTTCAGGTAACATCTCAAGATTGTTGTATTTCTTTTTCCATGTTTTCCTGCGTGCATTCTTTGCTTGGATATCTCCTTCAAAAATGTCTTCTAAATACTTCCATATTGTGTATGCCTTGTCTACTTTCTTGATCTCAGAGAATTTGCTATCAGATAGTGCACTTATAAGGGCTTCTTTGGCAACTACATTAGTTGTGAATGTATCCTTTTCTTTACTAGTAGCATCATCTCTTGCAAGGTATTTTAGAGAGGGAATAGAAACTTCTTGTGTGGCTATCTCAAAGATATCAAAACCAACACACTATAGATGTGTTATCATTTTTTTCTTCCAATCCAAATAGTTCTCTCCATTGAACTTAGGACTCTCTTTTCTGAAGTATGCCATCTGATCTACCTTAAGCTGTTAGGATTTCTCTTCAAGGCACTTGGCTCTAATACCAATTGTTAGAATAGTCCCAAAGGATAACTGAGAGGTGGGGGGTGAATTAGTTATTAGTTAATTTAATTATTTTCTCTTACTAACTCCAGAATACAATAAAGTAAATGCACATTCAGATAACACAATAGACAACACCACAATTTGGTTACAAGGAAACCAAATGGTAAAAACCCCGGTGGGAATTAGCACCCAAAATGAACTATACTTGTTTATAATAGTCCCTATTAGAAGATATTGCAACCCTGTTAGGAGTTTTTCTTTACAATGAAATAAGTATAGTGACCTGGTTAAGGGTCTGACCCTGTTAGGAGTCTTTTACAAAAAACCCTGTTAAGGGTGAGGACTCACTATCCAAAAGCTCACAGCTTCAATGGTGAAGGCTACAACCTTCTATAGAACAGATATACACTATTTATGATGATTAACTATAGAGTAGACCTGTTGTCTTGATTAGTTCCAATGTATTGTAATCTTATACTGCTTCTTCACACAGATCCTTGATGAATGAAACTTAACTGATATTCTGCTCTGTACTTTTTCTGTCTCTATTCTTCTCATTCACACTTAGCATTTTCAAATGAAATACTATAAGTATCTTCCTCAAAGTATGATATCATGGGACCTATTAGGAAACTCTTCATAACATCCTTTTCAGCTAAACTAATCACGCAAGCATAATTACAACTATGCAATATAAACTGAATACACGCAACGCTTCACAAAGTCGGCTTCACCAAATTAACTCTAACATTTCAATCTTGTTAAAACATGTTTGGCACCTTTAGATAACTAACTTCAACTCATAACTAATCTTGAATACAAGCACGCATATCCTGAAGAGAAGCACAACTCAAGAACCAATGCAAATACGTCGGCTCTGTACATATAAACTCCAGAAACTGTAAATGCCACTAACAAAATTACACAACACAATTGAAACATCAAATCTGATTTTGCATGTATGAATAGAGCATCAAAAACATGTCTACAACAAGAATATAACCGCGCAATGGTTAATATCATCATTCTAATAAGTACATACAGAACACTATTCTATATTATATGTTGTCATCAATGACAAACATAGAAACAACTAGCTGCCAGAATTAAATCTCCAACAACAAGTACACCTCTAAAGGATCGAGAGTACTTCCTAAATCACTAAAATTTGAAGGAGAAACATCCCGCAATTCCCTACTCAATCTAGACTCTCCCAAAATGGATAGGTCCACTCATGGATGGAGTGAGGCTTTTAACGAATATGATAATAGAAAAAACCAAAAGCACGAAGATATCGATGAAGAAGAAGAACCCACATTTGACCATCCTATATTTGAATCAGGCAGTGAGGAAGACATCACTAAAGAAGAGTACAATAAACTCAAATAGAGCAGTAAGTTCCACAAGATAATGGAAAAGATGATTGACGAAGATAAAGAGAAATACTTTCTCCACCTAGCATCCACTAGTGTAAAGTTACACAAGGATTATGATGTAGAACAACTAAAGGAAAAGGAGGTACCAACTCCTATATCTATTCTCACCAAACAACTCACCTTGATGCAAACAGAGCTTGCAACTCTCAAATAGGAGAAGACTAAACCCAAGACAAAATACTCTGTGGACTCCATTTGTCCATTTCCTTTCAACAAGAGTATAACTATGGTTCCATTCCCTCCCAACGTGGCAAGGCCAAAAAATGACAAGTATACGGGAGAGACTGATCCACAGACCATGTTAGAGAATTTTTTTCTCTTAGCATAGAGTACATGCATGAACCTACATACCTCATGTGGCTTTTTCCTAGAAGTCTAGGAGGCAACGCCATGGAATGGTTCTCAAAGCTTACACCTAAAGTCAAAATTTATAAGGAGTTAATTCAACATTTTATCCAATATTACTCCTATAATATACAACATGATGTGACTATGATGGATCTATGCAACACTAAACAAAAGACTGGTGAATCCTTTTCCCACTTTCTACAAAGGTGGAGGAAAATCTTTGCACGGTATTCAAGAGCTATTCTTGAATCTAAGAAAATGGAAATCTTTATCAATAACTTGATACCTGAGCTGAACTACGTATTGAAAATACAAGACTCCCCTAGCTTCGACAGGATGATCAAGAATTCTATCTGTATTGAAGAAGTTATGGTAAAAAAGGGGAGATCACTCTCTAAAGTGAGAACAAACCTAACAACTCCAGCTCCAAACCTAAATGGTGGAAGAAAAACAAAAATGTTGTCAATGATGGCGTAGTAGATGCATCCAATGTAGGTCCTAAACTTGAGATATTCAATCTGACTAACAGCATGCAAGCAAGCAAAGATGCCAAGTTAACGACCCCCATACCCAAAGAAAACAATGATACTAGCAAGGGTCGGCCATGGACTTCAAAACCTCAAAGAAAATTCACTCCTTTGGGAGAGCCTCTCGAGACTATTTTGAAGACACTATTAGACAACAAAGTTCTCACAATCCCAGATTCTAAACCATGGGAACCAACGGTCAAACCAAGATGGCGAGATGATAATTATTACTATATCTTTCACAAAAATAAAGGACACAAGACTAAAAAATTTCTTAAACTCAAACATGTTATCCAAGACCTTATTGAAGGAGGAAAGATCAAAGTGGAAGGACACACTACAAACAAAGATCATACAGAATTTAACAAACCATTCCCTAATTATGAGAAAGGGGAAGCATCTAAAGGAAAAGGTAATGAAGTAAACTACACCTACTCCAATAATGATAATGTGATCAATATTCTAGACATTAAAATTGAATCAATTAATGTGGTCACAATCAAAGGTACTAGTTTCCAATCGAATGCAGTGACTCAAAGCCAAGCACATGTCACGATCAAAGGACCTAATTCTACCTCAAAACCAACATCAACATCCAAGGTTCCTATTGTTACTATTCCTAAACCAGAAGAAAAACAAATGGTGACTATTCCTGCAGTGAAGTATGACTTGGTGGACCAATTGTAACGAACCTCTGCTAAAATTTCCATTTTTGAGTTGCTTAAAATATCCACAGTGCAGAGGGAAATACTTGAACAAGCCCTACATGCCGCAAATGTACCGAAGGACCTTGATATAGATAAATTCCAAGTGATGGTCAGTCACATCTCAGTGCCACATTACCTCTCCTTTTCTAAAGAGGATGATAAATATTTGACACATCCACATAATCAACCCCTTCATATTGAAGTCCTCATTCATAAATCCCGTGTTAGACGCGTATTGATAGATGGAGGCGCAAGATTGAATATTTTTACCCTTAATATAATCAGGAAACTGGGTCTTTTAGAATAGACCATTGACTCTAGAAGAAAAATCACTATCAAAGCTTATGATGAGGAAGAAAGATCCTCTAAAGGTCTTATTGTTCTACCCATTAGAGTTGGGTTGATTGAAAGGAATGTCATATGTCAAGTTCTGGATCTACCCCTAGCTTACAACATACTATTGGGGAGACATTAGATCCATGAAATGCAAGTTGTGCCAACTACTTACCACCAGTGTATCAATTTCCCACATAATGGGATGGAAGTAACAATTCCTGCAGATGCTAACTATACTTGTAACAATATCAAGGCAGGTAGTATGATTCCACATAACAAAGATGCTATGGATGATATTTCTCCTGATACTACCAAGGACATGGTTATGAAAATATTTGGGAAGACCTTAAAACTTGAAGAAATAGGTATGGGAGAATACAAGCTGGACATGACCCCGTCATCAACAAAACTTTTGATATCACCAAAATCCTATGGAAGACCCTCCTCGTCCTTCACACCTGCCATGTCTAAAGAACCAGAAATCCACAAAGCAACTGACATGGTAAATCCATCCACATCTTCTTTAGATAACATAGAAGAACAGAAAGTCTTGGAATGGCTTTACAAAGGAGAACCAAAGGAAGCTGAGGTCAAACATGTAGAAATATCCCCAGAGCAATATGGTAAAGGATACAACCCCCTCAAGAAAATGGGATACAAAGGAAAAGGAACTCTAAATGACATAGGAAGAATACTTATTGAGCCTATGCACATGGAGTTTAGGAATACCAGAGATAAAATAGGACTAGGTTTTAATAATGAATCTGACAAACCTACTTCAAAATAAAGCTCACTCTCTGACAAAGGGAGTTATGAAATAGAAGAGATAGAACTAGAACAATGGTCCTATGAAATATTATTATATGTAGGCATAGAGAATCCCAACTATCAGGGAGAGTGCTATGTACCAAGCTTTGAGGTACCACAAGACACTCATATCCCTTTGTTACCACAGGCTCCTATTCAAGAGGTCAGAGACACAATAGAAGATGATCCAGAGATACTATCAATAGCAATAGTTACTAAGGACACACCCCAACAATAGGATTCACATCTGAACTAGGGGCAGTTAGTCACAATCACACATGTCCTTGATTTACCACACTTTGATCCACAAGTGGCTAATCGAGTACATCAAATAACTATTGCAGAATTCTTAAACAGGTCTGATGATGAAATAACAGACTCTCATGATTATGAATGGGATGAGCTATCTGTCACCATAGAGGACATTGAAATAGATGTGACTCACATGTTTGTGACTCCATCATCTCCCAATGAACATTCTAACACTACTCCCAACAATATTGATATTATTGAAGCAGAGGAAGAGTTCCTTCCCCCAATCATTGATGGAGAGACTGGTGTTCTCATAAGTCTAGAACTTTAGAGGCAACAAGAAAGAAGCCTCCTTTTACGGAGAGATGATGATTAAAGTTCTACTGATGAGTCACTAGAGTTTGGTCCACATATAACTAACAATGACCCTTTTAATGATGATCTAACTCTCATTGATCTAAACATCGAATAAATTAACTTAATAGAACATGTCATGTCAGTTAATAGTCTTGATGCTGACACGATGTTGTCCTTCCCAGAGTCCGACTCCTTATCTTTAATAAACCCCAACCTAATTAATTGGACTAGTACAGATCCTACTCCTATCCTTTCCTTTCCCAATGATTACACCTTGGCTTTCTATTTAAACACGTGTGAACCCTATCCTTCTTCCACCAATGCAAGGAGCATGAACATGTCACGAGAGGATATCAAGTTTCTCAGTCAAAAATTGAAAAATAAAAAGAAAAAGGGAACTGATGGTGAAAACCATGTTGTGGCAGTGTCATATCCTAAAATAGTAAAAACAAAAGACTTATCTGATGGTGAAAACCTCTTAGAAGTGCCAAAGGATGAGATTCTTGATATCCTCCCCAAGCACTTTCAAGAAAGGTCTTCATTTCTGATAGAACCAACACAACCAATTAATTTGGGCATAATTGAAGATCATCAAATAGTACACCTAGCACAATCTTTGTTAGAAGAGGAGAAGACACAGTTCACCGAGTTCCTAAAAGAGAAGAAGATCAACTTTGCATGGTCATATACAGATATTCCTGGACTAGATCCTAAATTGATAATGCACCATTTTTCTATAGCTACTGGGATCAAGCCCATGAAACAAAAACTTAGAAAGATGCATCCTCATGTTGCATTGCTAGTAAAAGTAGAGCTAGAAAAATTGTTGAAAGATAGATTCATCAAAGTCATTGCTTACGCATGATGGATCTCCAATGTGGTCCCAGTATCTAAATCTAATAAATCTATCAGGATATGTACACACTTCAGTGACTTAAACAAAGCATGTCCTAAAGATGACTTTCCCCTGCCTAATATTGATATGATCATAGACCTCACAGCAGGCTACCAAATGTATTCATTAATGGATAGTTTCTCAAGATATAATCAAATAAAAATTTCCCCTGAGGATCAAGAGAAGACCACATTTACATGCACATGGGGGACATTTTGCTGGAACATCATGCCATTTTGGTTAAAGAATTATGGTGCTACATATCAAAGATAAATGACTACTATATTCCACGATATGATGCATAAAAACATGGAGGATTACATGGATGACACCTTAGCTAAATCAAAGGAAATGAGCACTCATGTTGATGACTTAAGGAAGATATTGGATCAAATGGAGAAATTTCAACTTAGGCTCAATCCAAAGAAGTGTGCCTTTGGAGTCCAATTAGGAAAGATCTTAGGGTTTATTGTTTCAACGAAAGGAATTGAAGTAGACCCAAAAAAATTCAAAGTCATACTAGAGATGGCTCCTCCATACAACATCAGTCAAATGAGGACATTACAAGGGAGACGTCAATCAATCAAGAGGTTCATGTCACAACTTTCAGATAGAGCACAACCCTTTACCAAATTTCTACATAAAGGGATCACCTTCAAATGGGATGAACATTGTGAAGCCAAATTCAGAGAATTAAAAGAGTACCTAGCTACTCCTATTCTTATGGTGCCTATTCATGGAAAGCCATTACTCCTATATATTTCAGCTACTGCTACATCACTAGGACTATTTCTCACACAAGAGGATGAAACAAATAAATAAAGAGTTATCTACTACATCAGTAGAACACTAGTCTCCTATGAGCTCAATTACAAAATTATTGAGAAAGCATGTTTAGAAGTCATCTTCGCACCACAAAAATTGAGACACTAAATGCCCTCACATATAGTAAGGCTCATTGCTAAGATCGATCCTCTGAAGTACCTTTTAAGTAAAATAGAATTAACAGGATGTCTGGCAAAATGGGTCCTCATTCTAAGTGAATTTGACATTGATTATGTGGACAGGAGGGCTATTAAAGGACAAGTTCTTGCAGATCAATTGGCTGATTCACCACTCCAAGATTATGAACCTTTAAAGATTGAATTCCCTGATGAGACCATTATGCATCTGACTGAGTATCCATGGAAGATGTACTTTGATGTTTCTTTCATATAACAAAGCTCTAGATCAGGAGTTCTATTTGTAACTCCTCAAGGCTACAAGATACCCAAGTCTTACAAATTAATGTTTCCATCCACAAATAACATTTCTGAATATGAAGCATTGGTAAACAATCTTAAACTTGCTATGGAGTGGAAGATTGTAGAGTTACATGTGTATGGTGACTCCCAACTCATTATTAATCAAGTCAACAGAGATTATCAAATGAAGGATGAGAATTTGACACCCTATAAACAACTGGTTGACGACTTAAAGAAGTACTTTGTCTTCATCACATTCCAACATATACCTAGAACAAAGAACAAAGTTGTAGATGCTATGGCTACCTTGGCATCCATGTTATAATTGGAGGAACATCAATTCCGCTATTACTTCTTGGTGGAAAAATTATCCTATCCCTCCTTTGATACCCCTCCCTCCTTTGATACCCCTGAATACCAAGTAACCTATGCTTTGAACACCCCAGACCAATCTCAATATGCTAATATCATTGCTTACCTGACTGACCAAACCATTCCCACTAATCTATCAAGAAATGAAAAAAGAGCCTTGATTAGGACAACATTAGATTATGTCCTCATAACTAATACCTTATATTTATGAGGTCTCGATGGTATGCTTCTTATATGTTTAGAACTCAAAGAGTCAGATCGCACATTAAAAGAAGTCCATGAAGGTGTATATGGATCACATTCAAACAACTTTTCACTAGCAAAGAAACTGCTCAGAGTAGGCTATTACTGGCCTACCATGGAAAAAGATGCTATTCAATTTTCCAAAACATGTCATAAATGCCAGACACATGGAAATATCATCCATGCTCCTGCCAGAGAACTTATATCTTTCATTTCACATTGACCATTTCAGTAATGGGCCTTTAACTTGGTTGGATAAATATATCCCAATTCTTCAAATGGACACAAGTTCATCATTACGGCCACTGAGTATTTCACAAAGTAGGTCAAAGCCATGCCACCAATCAAAGACACTAGAAAATAGGTGGCTATGTTCATTTTAAACTACATTATTTATAGATATGGGATACCCTCTTCAATTGTAACAGACAATGGGGGCCAACTTAAAAATCAAGACATTGATGACCTTTGCGACCAATTCCACATTACTCAACATTGCTCCTCAATATATTACCCTCAAGGTAATGGATAGGCTGAGGGGTCTAATAAGAATATTCTTAAGATCCTACACTACATTGTGAGTAAATCTGGCAGAGACTGGCATTTACAACTAAATCTAGCACTATGGGCCTACAGAACAAGCATCAGAACACCAACAGGAGCCATGTCATTTTCCCTAGTCTATGGCGTTGAAGAAGTACTACCTATTGAGGTTGAAATCCCATCTTTGTGGATATCTTTACAAGGTCTTATTACTGATGAGAAATACCACATCGATAGGGTGAATTATTTAGACCTACTTGATTAGCGCAGGAAACATGCATTCAATCATCTGAAGGTATACCAAGAAAAAATTTCCAAGGGGTATAATAAAAAGGTTAAACCATGCCAATTTCAAGTGGGGGATCTTGTCCTAAAGGAGAATCCTAAGAACCAACCTAACCAAGAACAAAAAGGAAAGTTTGAACCTAACTGGTTGGGACCTTATGTTATCACTTCTACTTTTGGGACTGGAGCCTATCAACTAGCTACACTCGAGGGAGACATTCTTCTAGATCCTATCAATACTCTACATTTGAAGCGGTTCTATGCTTGATGTTCAGCTAACAGAGTCTGTATAGTAAATAGTTCTCAGAAAATACCAAAAACATTCAGAAAATTGATTCTGAAGAAATCCCCAAAACAATGGAAAAATTCCTAAAGAAAGGTATCCTTGGTGAAAACCTGGCAAACAGGCACGTTGATACTACAAAAACATTCAAAAAAGAAAAAAATAGAAAAAATTTTAAAAAAGAGAAAAGTGCCTTGATGACAACCTGGTAAAATAGGCATCCGGGTAGCAAAAAGAATAAAAATTTTTGCCAAGTGGTGAAAACCTAGAAGTCAGGTGTCACTTTTGTTCTGCACTCCATCTATCAATGCATTACTGATACTAAGCCTTCACGATTACACCTGTGCTAAGAGTTGACTTTGTTTCCTTACAAAAATATTATCCTCGCTTGGGATTTGTCTGCATTTATGTCATAGGGTCAGGTCATTCTACACTAGGGGCATCTTTTTCTAGCATATTAGGTCATGTCTGCTAGGTTTTCATAGGATGTTTTGACTCATGACGCATTGCTTCTTGATGCTTTCACTAAACTATCCCTTTTCACAAAACAAGGCTAGTACAAACATTGCACTAAAGACCTACATTGGATTGCAAATAGGAAGAAAGTTATACACAGACATGGAACACATATTTCTTGAATTCCTACCTTTTGATTGATGAATCTATACTGTCCTTAAAAAATGAATCAATAGGATTTCTCAATACTACTTAAACACAGTTTGACCTTGGTTTGATTATGACTCTTTTATGTTCTGATGATGATTTGACTAGGGGCATCTAAGCAGTTATGAGTTTTATCTAGTTGATTCACAATTTATAGTTTTTATGTCTTTTGAGTTACTCCATGACATCTATGCAAAGAAAAATAGTCGCAATGATGGGGGCATAACATTTTCTTGGTTTTCTACATATGGTGATTGTTCCAAATGATCCTATACATTTCACCTAACTTGGATGTTTATGATAAGTGCTGCCACCATTAGTGGATAGCCGCATATATCTTGATCTTTGTTATGTGTAAAGTATGGTGAGGTTGAAAAAATTTCCTTGTCTATTTTCTAACTCTGATTCTCACTAAGGTATACGAAGCATAATGTACCCAAGGATATGAATTTTCAAGGTCATTGTGGGTCCAATATCTTGCCTTACATAGATTCTGATATAGTAAAAGGAAGGTGACTATTTTGTTATCCTGGCTTCTATGCCTTGATGCCTAAGTCTATTTTTGACATTCCAATAAACATAGTATTCATACTTTCATAATATTAGTGGGTATTAGTGATGGTTTTACTAGCCGGTGGTATCCATTCCAAAAAGTGCCTTGATGACAACCTGGTAAAACAGGCATCCAGGTAGCAAAAAGAATAAAAAAATTTGTCAAGTGGTGAAAACCTAGAAATCAGGTGTCACTTGTGTTCTACGCTCCATCTATCAATGTATTGCTAATACTAAGCCTTCATGATTACACCTGTGCTAAGAGTTGACTTTGTTTCCTTACAAAAATCTTATCCTCACTTGGGATTTGTCTGCATTTCTGTCATAGGGTCAAGTCATTCTGCACTAGGGGCATCTTTTGCTAGCATATTAGGTCGCGTCTGCTAGGTTTTCATAGGATGTTTTGACTCGTGACACGTTGCTTCTTGATGCTTTCACTAAACTATCCCTTTTCACAAAAAAAGGCTAGTACAAACATTGCACTAACATGAATGGTGTTCCTAAGACCTACATTGGATTGCAAATAGGAAGAAAGTTATAGATAGACACAGAACACATATTTCTTGAATTCCTACCTTTTGATTGATGAATCTATACTATGCTTAAAAAATGAATCAATAGGATTTCTCAATACTACTTAAACACAGTTTGATCTTGGTTTGATTATGACTCTTTTATGTTCTAATGATGATTTGACTAGGGGCATCTAAGCAGTTATGAGTTTTATTTGGTTGTTTCACAATTTATAGTTGTTGTGTCTTCTAAGTTACTCCATGACATCTGCGCAAAGACAAATAGTTGCAATGATGGGGGCATAACATTCTCTTGGTTTTCTGCGTATGGTGATTGTTCCAAATGATCCTATACATTTCACCTAACTTGGATGTTTATGGTAAGAGCTGCCACCATGAGTGGATAGCCGCATATATCTTAATCTTTGTTATGTGTTAAGTGTGGTGAGGTTGAAAAAATTTCCTTGTCTATTTTCTAACTCAGATTCTCACTAAGGTATACGAAGCATAATGTACCCAAGGATATGAATTTTCAAGGTCATTGCGGGTCCAATATCTTGCCTTACATAGATTCTGATATAGTAAAAGGAAGGTGACTATTTTTTTATCCTGGCTTCTATGCCTTGATGCCTAATTCTATTTCTGACATTCCAATAAACATAGTATTCATACTTTCATAATATCAGTGGGTATTAGTGATGGTTTTACTAGCCGGTGGTATCCATTCCAAAAAGTGCCCAATGGTGATAAAAATGTCCCAAAACTACCAATCAATGACAAGTCCTAAGAGTCTGCATATAGATGCATTTAGAGATTGCATGATGCATTTGTGAAAGAAATAAAAGCATAAGGAATTTGAGCTCAAACACTGATTTCTATTTTCTTCTAAATCCAAGTTAATTACATCCATTTACTATTACTGATATTTATATCGTTGCACATCCATAGCATACATTTTGCATTCATAAAAAGAGACAGAACAACAATACAAAAACAAATCATTTTATACATCACATTTATTTCTACATCCTAAAGTACATCCATACATTTTACTTGCATAAGGAAAACTCAAAAACATACATTTTGCATATTCACATAGTATCATTTGAAACATATTTATATCAGTGATAAATCCAAACACATAAATGATGTCATCATCTAATCTAACTCATCATAAAGCCAAGATATAATCACATGTGCAAACAAATCTATAAAAGCATATGGAACTCATGAATCATGTCAGAATGAGAAACAATTGCATCAGATATATATATCAAAACATCATGATACAAAGATCAACCACATGGCACAAGTCTACACAAAGAGTATCAAAGGGTAAAAATGAATCAGATGTGTGTGTGTGTGTGTGTGTGTGTGTCATCATACAAAAGAAAGATCTCAGAAGGATCCAGATATACAATATAAATGTGTGACAAAATACACAATCAACTCTAGCTTCCTCCCTCTCTCTAATCTAGAGGAGGTGGTGGTGGTACAAATGGTGGTGGAGGAGGCATCGCTCCCTCAAACTACTGGGAAACCTATGAATAAGAAAGTAAGAAAGTGCATTCTGGCCCTCTGGAACTATAGCATGGTATAAAGAAAAGTAATAGGCTTCTCTTTGTCCCTGGTGAGTGGCTATCCGAGTCTGGGCATCTCTCTCCACTCTAAGCATATCCCCCTATCTATCCTGCTCTCCCCTAAGGTGCTCCAACTGTGCATCCTTATCTGTCAATAGAGCCTCTAAAGAAGAGATGTGTGCTCTCAACTTCTCTCTCTCATGCTCACACTGAGATAGTGAGTCTCCATCTCTGCTGGAACCCCTACTAGAATCTTGTCCTGAAGCTCTATCCTATGATCTATCATACTGCCTCTGCTACTGTTGTCTCTACTATCTTTGCTACTCCCCCATAATTAATGGACCTAGATCTATTCAGGGAGAAACAAATCTAAATTGGGTGTGTTGACCCTCTCCACTACTACTGGCCACATCTGCAGTGCCACCCACAGTTCCACCTCCCCTATCATCTTTGTTGTCATCACCATCATCTGGATGAGGATGTCTCCCATCTCTACCTCCACCTCTACCTCTGTCCCTCCCTCCATGTCTACCAACACCCTATCTCTCTGTGCTCCTCCTCTCCCCCTGGCAAGGCGGTCATCCAAATCATAATCTATCAGATCCTCTATACAAGGAATGGCCTCCTCAGGAACTATGAATCATGGAAATGGATGATGAAGCATCTCTATAGCATACCCATCAGAACAACCTACATCTTCCACATCCTGACGAAGATCCCAATCAACTCTGACCATGTCTTTGATCTCCTAATGGGTAGTCTCATAACTTATTAGAAAAATAATGAAATGAAGAGAAAGGAAATTTTTTAATCTAAGAGATAGGTTTAAGAAGTGATACCATGAATAACGCAAAACCAAGTGCATACATTAAAACAACAAGGCAAGGAGACAATATTTTGAAGGGGGAAAAGCGTAAAAAAAACCCCCGTGATAATATTATGAATGGGCAAAAAATGCCTAGAAAAAAAGAGAGAGAGAGAGAGAGCTATGCTCTTACAATGATATCCAAGAAGAAGAGAAAAATTGTGTCTAGTATGTGATGTGAGAGAGAAAGAGAGCCATCTCTTTAATAGAGAGGTGAGGAGGGAGTTACATTGT
>MU225951.1:3989184-4006466 GCA_018584345.1 Thuja plicata | reverse complement strand
CAAATTGATAAAATTTAAAGAGATTATCATCATCCAATTTAGCATTAGCAACTATCTTATCAGTATTGGGATCAATGATATGGAAAATATTTTTATGAAACTCAACCTTATAATCTTGACATAATTGAGGAACATAATTGAGGAACTCAATCAAATGAACGCGAGGAGTATCTAGGGTTTTGGGATGGCGGCAGTGGAGGATAAGGTGGAGGAGACCGAGCTGAGGAAGTGGAGGAATGGGTGCTGTCGTAGACCAGTAGACCAGCAGAGGTGTATATGAATGGAAATGGTGAATGCGAAGGGCAGGCGGCTTGAATAGCAAGAAATGGGGACAAGGATAAAGATAAATCAGATAAAATAATAGATAACAAGTAAAAAACTGTTGCTTGACTCTAATCAACAGAGTACAATGCCCTTTATCATTAACCAAATCATTCTCAATCACACATTTACAGAGGTATATAATGAACAAGTGAGAGATCTCCTTGGCACAGATGCCTCAACAAAAATTGGATGCAGTAAAGAATCAGAGAAAACTAGTTACAAAATAGAGTACGGTGCATTGTATTTTAAAGAAAATGAGATAGATACATATTTAAAATCGAATGCATGCATAAATTTAACCTAAAAACTGAAATGCAGAGAATAAAATGAGAGAAAAGAAATGCATGCAAAGAATAACAAATGGAGAGAGCGAGAATTGCATGTAAATAAGTAATGATGAGAAGAAAAAAAATGAAAACTGCTAAAAAAAGAATAAGTCATGCAAAGGAAATATTTTAAATTTACTTTTCAATATTAAATTAAAGATACTTTTTTATTAAAATAATTGAAATGTGAATAAAGATACTAAAAGAAAGCAATATATAAATAAGATTTTTAAAATAATTAATCATTACAAGGATAAATAAAGAAAGGAGATATGAAGAATAGAGAAAAAATAATTTTGATTTTTTTTCTCAAAAAACATAAGTTAGCAATATACTCTCTCAAGAGTCTTCGATATTGGAGTGCACCAAGATATGGTAGCTCTTTTACCTACACACTCCCAAAATGATTAAACCAACCTGCTCTGATACCATATTAGAAAAATAATGAAATGAAGAGCAAGGAAATTGTTCAATCTAAGAGTTAGGTTTAAGAAGTGATACCATGAATAACACAAAACCAAGTGCATACACCAAAACAACAAGGCAAGGAGACAAGATTTTGAAGGGGGAAAAGCATAAAAAAAACCCCCATGATAATATTATGAATGGGCACAAAATGCCTAGAAAAAGAGAGAGAGAGAGCTATGCTCTTACAATGATATCCAAGAAGAAGAGAAAAATTGTGTCTAGTATGTGATGTGAGAGAGAAAGAGAGCCATCTCTTTAATAGAGAGGTGAGGAGGGAGTTACATTGTAACTCCCATTTCTATGGATGCCACATATCATAAGTGTGTGCGACAAGTGTAGGATTCCTCATAAGGAGGAATATCTAAGTTACAAGAATAATATAAAGGATACCTTGGTTTATCCTAGTAAATGTAACAACCAAGGAAAGATTAATTCTAACATAACTAAGCTAGTAACCCCACAATGGTACCTCATCATGGATCTAAGCATATACAGTCATGTCTTGGGTCCTGCCCTGTCGCCGGCTGAACTATCTCAAGACTTGGGTATGTACAAACCACTCTACAATATATCTTGTCCTCCCATTAAGGTACCTTCTCTAAAACAAAAATGGAACCTGTCTAGCATTCGAGGTCCACTCCTCACAGTCTAAGTATGGCCGACATACTACCTTTGTCATATCATCAAAAAGCCTCTGCCAGTACTCTACCTTGCCCAGATGGGGCGGCTAAATCAAACCGGCATACATATAAACATAAGGATACTCAGGTGCCCTCTGCCTGTCTACAATGGGTCATGTTACTGGGATGTGATCCCAGGCCCAGATCTGAAGAATCAAAATTCCCACAGTCATGCTCCAAGTATAATGATACACAATCTTGTGGAGCTCTCGGTACATATGGGTCAAAATGCAGCTACCCCACACAAATCTCCATCTCGAGATGACCATCTTCTCCAACATATCAGGCATCTCTATGCTACCATCCTTGATCAAACACTCACTTGGCCTGTCAATAGGTATCTGTCATCTCATACTATCTTCATGATATAAATTTTTGATACTCCTTTGGATGTATCTCAATATAGAAAGGATCTTTAAATCCCGCTCACTTAAGAGACTTTCTGAATCAATGGTTAAACTGAAATAGTATGATCTATTCACATATAGAACTTATACTTGCATATTTTCATATCTACTATAATCTCATAAACTATTCTAATCAATATATCTCAGTTTATACCTTTTCTCCACTTTGATTCTACTCGGTGATGCTATGCTCTGTTTCTTGGTGTCTGCGAAAAAAATTTATCTCTTTCCTCGGCTTGATTGATCAGGACTGTATGAAGTCGCTCTTCATCAGTTTCTCTTCAGCATCCTCTATTCATTCACCCATCATAATTTGTAATGAATTATGTTTTCTCTTTATAGACATGATATCACCATTGTTAGGTTCTTGATTTTCTTGATCTTGGCGTGATCCACAATTCCCGTGAATTAGATTTAAAGCAAAACTCATGTTTTATCTCACTGAGATCTTCTTGCAATCTGGAAAAAACAACTTTAAATCCATTACTTATCTCTGGCTCTATCTTGTCGATGAAAAAAAAGATAACTACTAGTTAACTCCATATTTATTTCTACTAGCTAGATATTTTGTCATTTCTAAACTCAAGTTAATTTCGGTGTTCAATTCTTTGATAGTGTCTATCAACACTCCAGTTGTCCTCGGGCTTCTCTGTCGGTTTGCACTATGTTTCTGGCCCTCAGTTTTTCTTGTGATTCTTCTCGTCGGTGTTCTTTCTTGGGCATCACTGTCACTTGACTTTTGGTGATCTTTGTCCGTCAGTGTCCACTGACCGTTGGTGTTTGAAGTCATACTGTGAATGCTTGTCTTCTATGCATTACTAAAAGCATAATCTTTATCTCTCTGATTCTTTGAAGTCTTTGACACTTTGATTATAACCGATTATATTATATCAAGTTGATATCAATGACAATACAATCCATTAACTGAATTAATATCTTGCATTATCCTTCTGCATTTTGGTGATCAACTTAACATCTTCAAACATTCAATCAGTTACGTGTCATCAATATTTGGCACCTTCATGAATAAAAAAAAAAAATTTAAAATAGGGCAACCTGGACTACTTTCAATTATCTTCCATTTACAATTGGGAGGATTGAAGGAATACAATGGAGTGACCTACAATACAACCTCAACAATTTTCAATAAAAGGAAAATGAAAGACTCTTTTCGGCAGATTTCAAATAATTCTTAGTTTTTTCAAAGTTTAGGCATCAAAAAATTAAAATACCTTTTAAAATGAAGCACACATGGGCGTCTAGACTCTATGCGCCTCACCAATATTTCAACAACTCTTAAAATCCTAACCAAATAGATTTGGGTGTTTTTTTTATGATTCCACATTTTGCATGCATATTTGAGAGAGCTCTTCCAATGACAAAATAAAAGGTCCAACTTTATTATGCTTGATGGAAGACCATACCAATTTTTAGAGCTTTTATTGAATCACAAGCAATGAGGATGCATGGAAAATGTTGTTGAATCTGGTGTTACACCTGCCAATTGCATCTTTTTTGGAAGTCTTTTTTAAAGCTTTCCTACAAATCTTTTGTGCATGTCTTGCAATCATTGGCTTTTCATTCAACCGAATCTTTGTAAGGTGTTTTAATTTCTACCAAATAGTTCATATGGTTAATCTAAGTTAAATTTGAACAACTATATTTAATCAGGGAATAACCTGAAATTGAATTGTAGTCTTACCACACAGAAGATTGATCAATAATAGTTAGTACAAAAAACTCCAATAATCAAATGAGGAAATGACAATAAAGAGATGCATAAACAATCAAATATTGAAATTTATTTCAACAAACGTAAATGCAAACCAATAATAATCCTCCTTTGTTGTTCTCCTCTATGCAATGTGGGTTCTCAGAAATGAGTGCTTGATGTGCCAGCATGAGAATTCAAAGCGTGTGTAGTTAACAAATTAAGAGAATAAGCTCTCTATTTATAAGATTTTCAAGGTTTCCAATCAAGATTCCTTGATTGATGGGTTGATTGGTTGTGATTGAAGAGTTGAAATCAGAGTGAGTGGGAGTTGAACTCAATTGATTATATGTTGATAAAATAGATGGATATGTTAAGATAATAGATTGAAGAGTTGAACTCAGAGTGAGTGAGAGTTGAACTCAATTGATTGCATGTGATTGAATAGATGGAAGAGTTAAGTGATTTGATTGAGGACTTTAACTCATGAGGTGGAGTAGAGGATTAGATAGATTAAATAGATAACTGATTTAATTGATTAGTTAGGAGAGAGTTGTGGAGTTTAACTGAAACTCATAATTGGAAGGATAAATATGATTATATAATTGAAAGAATTTATTTATTTGCACATGCGAGAAATATAAATAAATAATTAAACTTTATTTGTTTATAAGAGGAACAATTAGTTAATTAAATAAATATTATTTATTTAATTATAAGAGGGAGATTAAATTATTTATTGCATAAATATAATAATAATAAGAAGAAGAAACACTTAATTAAATAATATAATTATTTAATTAAATATAATGACATAGGGAATAATTAAATAATGTTTAATTATTTAATTACTTTATAGATGAATAAATTGATGAAATAATTAAGTAATTAATTAAAATCACTTAATTAGGAAATTACAGAGAAATGATGATTTTGAATTTATATTATAGTGAAAAGATGTCAATTAATTAAATAATAAAAGATTATTTAATAATTGTAGAAGAATGTTAGTAAACCTATTGTATTTAAGCAATTAGTCATTTTTAAGTGTCTACATTTTGCCTCTTTGATGCAATGCATTTTAGGCATTGCTTCAAAGAATAATTGATAAAAATGATGCCCCAGTATGCCCTAGTGGGAATAAGGTGACAACAAGGTAAATGATGCCCCCTCAAGAGATTGTTTGTGCAAGAAAGACATGAATGATCTCTTGAAAGATGATTTAGATTAAATGATGCAAGAAAATAATAATTAGTAAGAAGTGAAGAATGTTGGTAAGTTATTATGACTGTGTAATGGCTATGAGATGCAATGAATCATGATATGCTTTTTATGTTATGTCTATGTGATGGATGTATGCATTTCCTATATTATGCGATGCTATGATGATATGTTATGCACTTAATTTTTTTTTTTTTTTCATATGCACTTTATGTGATGTAACTAGATGTGATGCAAATTAGATGATAGACTATGCTAAATGATCTACATGTGTTTTAGATACTTGTATATGATGGATGGATGCATTATGATGTGTACTATATGTATGATTTATGATGTATGCAGACTAACATGTTTGTATCTTGATACTTTATCTTAAGGATTTTGTTAGGACTGACAAAGATAAATGTTAGTAGTGATAGATAGGATATCAGAGAATGAGAGATAATGATATTGAATCTATTGGAAATAATGGGAAGTGTGTACTAAGAGGGAAGGGGTGAATTAGTACCTCTAAAACTTTTATCACTTTTTAACCTTTATCCATTGTGTAATAAATTGCATAACCAACCATCTATTATATACTATCTTTGTGTAAGATATATCAATTATTTAACTTAATCAAACATGTAAACATTCATAGAAACATTCATGGAAGTAATTGACTCATAACACAAGATGGTAACATAGAAAACCCCTGTTAGAAGGTGAAAACTATGGTGGGGATGACACCCACAAAAACTTCACTGTCTACAGATTGGAAGGGGCCGGTTAAGGCTTACAATTTGATCACTTTTGATGATCTACCCTGTTAGGAGTACTATGTGGAGACTGGTTAAGGTCTACTCTTTTAAGAGCTTTAGCAACACTTTTTAGTGTGCACTCGGTTAAGAGATTTACAATAGGATTGTTAAATCCACCTTTCTTGAAAGGATTCCTTCTATTTGCTACACTTGTTAGAATGCAGACAAAAATACTCATTGACCTGAGTGTATACAATCTAATAATTGTTGATTATAGATCAATTACAAATCACATGTATAAATGTATCACCTAATGTGATTGATTAATACCTTTGTTTCTCGGTAGCCTCTATTCTTGGTTCTTGATAACCAAATTCATCTTTTGTTGTTGTTCTTCTTGAAACTCTCAGTCTGATCCATAGATGTGCTCATTGGCTATATTCATCCTCTTATCCATGATAATGAATGATTACAACATCTATTTATAAGATAGATTGACCTAATTAAGTTTTACATATTACAAAACTAACTCTATGATCAAAGTTTTACAACTTGACCTTGATCTCCTAGTTTGCATGTTTTTAATCAGTTAGACTGATTAAAAACAATTACAATAATGTTTCTTGTCCCTTAAGTAATGGTTTTAAAACAAATCAAGACTCTATAAATATAATACAGTTGTTTTATCTGACGTGGAAGTCAGATCCACTTTTTCCAGGATGTAACTGACTTTCGATGTTTGATGCTCGGTTTGCTCTGAAATTAGTTTGACTATCTTTCGGTGTTCCTTGGTAGAACTGTCTGTCAGGTTCCTTGCTTGTTTGTTCTCTCAGTTTGCACTGTATTTTGCTCATCAGGTTCCTTTATCGGTTTACTCCTATCGGGTTCCACTATATCATCTTCAGTTTACAATGCAAAACTGTGTCATCAGTTTTCTCCTTGCTTAGCATTTTTGGTTTGAACTGAAAACTTGACTTTCGGTGAAGTGTAACCGATGGTTTAAACAACTTGTTTTCTCATTGTATACTAATGGAAAAAATTTATGTTTATCAGAATCTTGATTGAAATATGGAATTATTTTTAACTAGCTTTGAAATTAGACTTATTTGAGCAATTTCTTTCATCATTAAGCCACTTTTATTATAGAAAAATTTTAATATCACCATGCCTAGATATTAAAGATCTAGGTACGACTATCCTTTTTCTTTCTAACAGGCACTTTTGAATAGACAAGGAATGTGGATCGATCCATCTAGGTTGGGTATTAAGATTCAAGGTATGTGTGACATATCAAAACTAATTTATCCATTGCAAAATGTTTTACAATTAGATATCACGTGTGGTTGTTAAGGCTCTTACCACAGACACCAAAAATGCTCTTTTAATATTTCATGACCAACATCCCACAGATAAAAGATAAGTCATGAACCATCACCACATCCCTAATTTCTTAAGTGGAATCCTGGAGATGCATAATAACATGACTTAAGAAAATCAAGACATAATAATACCAACTCGACTCAACAAATAAGCATCCATACTGATTATGTGTCTATGTTTTTGTAGTAGTTTGGACATTGATTTTTTGGCATTTTGTTGATTCTATCAGATGAATTATAGGGTACCCCATGTAAGACTGATCCATCTAGTTTCAATTTTTCCCTTCCTTGTCAAAAATAACATGACTAACTTGACAAAAGACTGTGCTATGGGACTATGTTGATAGATGAGACAATGTGATCAATTTGACTGAGGACCTGCTAATAAGTTTGATTATTTTGACCTAGTTTTTCTGAAACACATACTTGCTAGATGATGTTATTCAATGATTATTTCAAAATGCAAAAGAATTGAATTGATATAAAAAGAAGATTTATCATATAATTTTCTCAGTTTTATGATTTTTTGGGTTGACTAATGACAAATTTTTTATGAATTTTTCAAATGTTTTTGGTCCACCATAGGGTTCGTATGTTTGGAGTCAAGGTATGTGTGGTGTATCACATAAGTGAAGACCCTTATCATAAACACCTCATACATGGTGGCTCTAGATGAATTTTTTATCTTGAATTTTTTATGTTTTTTTCTATGTTTTTTGGAAATTTTTGAAGGATTTTTTTCTTATTTTTAAGATTTTTTTAGAACTTTTTCAAATTTTAGGGATTTTTTTAGAAACTTTTATGATTTTTAGGTATTTTATCAGTTCTTAATGGATCATGACATCAAAGTGCTCCCAGTCATAATAGAATGGACAATTTATTATGGATTGGCCATGGTGGACTAAATTTGTGTTGAATATGAGATGGTGGGGCAAGGACTATTGAAAAATCTCAAGTCATGATGAATTTTACTGTGGGATATGGGGTGAAATGATAAGTGATACCATATTGGAGTTACAATATATAGTAGTATAATGATCCCTACACATGGTGTCAGATTTCCTAGTTTTCACCATGGTACTTTCCCACGGTGCCACTGAAGTGGTTTTTAGAATAGGACAAATTTATTTATCTTGTATTTATATTTTTGTGTCACCAAAGATGCCTGAATAGTAATTTTTACTTTTTGAAATGGGTCAACTATGACAATTATGAATAGTACTTGTGTAGATGCAAGTTGTTGATGGGGTCTGGTAGAAGTTGTCCCTTTGATGTGGATATTTGATATGCTCCAGACACAAAGACTATTGTGATGATATAAAAACCCAACCAATTTATTTCAAACTTTCTTGGCTTTTCTCTTTCTATTTTATTTTTCTATTTTTCCATTAGGACCAGGTCACACAATTAAAAATCTCTAGGGATGACCCTTTTGTTATAGCTTCTTCTAAGATGTTGTTGATATAATTTCAAATGTGTCAATGATTTATGTCTCTTCTCATCTAGCAACTCTAGCTCCTGTAGTCGAGATACTCTATAATCCTAATCTAAAATGATGTGCTGAAGTGATACGTGCAATGATGGGAGCTCAACCTCTATTGGAAAGATAGCTTCAATATCGCACACTAGTGAATATGGAGTGCCATCTATGGGAGTACAAAAACTAGTGTGGTATGCCCATAAGGAGGGGTTGAGGTTGAGGTTCAAGTCCAGACCAACTTCATTGACTATCTTTTTCAAGATTTTTATAATGATTTTATTCGTAGCCCATCTTGGCCATTACCTTGGGGAAATTAGAGTGAAGAATAGATATGATGGATATGAAATTTTCCACAAATCTTGTCTACTTTATTATTTTTGAAGGGGGACATGATTTGTAATAATGGTATGTGGAGCACTATATCGAATTATGATATAGTTTAAAATAAAATTGGAAATATGTTTGCCAGTGGTGTAGGTCATTGGAATTGCTTCAACTCACTTTTTGAAATACTCAGTGGCTATGATTATGTATTTATGACCATTAGAGGATAAGGGATGAATCTTTCCAACCAGGTTGAATTCCCATTGCAAAAAGGGCCTCAGTGATGTTAGTGGTTGCAGCTCCTGAGTAGGTGCATGGATGAAGTTCATGTGTATCTAACACTTTCTGCATTTATGTACAAATAGGAAAGCAATTTTTTATATTGTATGCCAATAATATCCAATTCTTAAAAGATTCTTGGCTAAGGTTAAGCTACTAGAATAAGCACCACAAATGCCCTCATGTACTTATAATATTGTGGCTTTTAATTCTTGTGAATTGAGACATCTAAGGAGTGTTCAATCCATACTATGTTCATAAAGTATATTGGCTATTATTGTGTAATGGAAGGCTTGAATTATCAAGGACTTCTTTTGGTTCTGAGAAAAGTCAATGGGGATTGTTTGGCTAGTTAGCTAAGCTTATATATCTTGGTACCAGGGAGAATTGGGACCAAAAACATTTCACACGACCTTAGACTTTGGCACTTCAAAGGTAGGTATTATGATCCATTCAATCATGAATTCACAATGTATCACATCTAGTGGCATGTCAAGAAAAGATCCTATAGTAGCCATTGCATTTTCTTCTACTTTCTTTATTCTTGAGATCTGCTCAAATGATATCATTTCAAAATGTTGTTTCATGTCTTCCGCCAAGGCCTTGTAGGGAATCAAATTTTCATCCATAGTGTTGTAACTTCCATTAAATTGGTTGATAATCAGTTGAGAGTCTCCAAATACCTATAGTTTTTGGATCTTCCACTAGACAACTATCTTGGGCCCTATGACCAGTGCTTCATACTCGGCTATATTTTTGGTGCAATCAAAGCTTGGTCAGTATGATCTTGGAATGGATTCTCCTTGGGGAGTGATAAATACAATGTTGACTCTTGATCCCTTTTGTGTATAAGACTCGTCAAAGTATAATTTACACTATTCTGTTGCTCAAGAGAATATATGCTTTCATCTGGGAATTCTATCAACATCAGATGACTAGAAGGTAATGGTGCATCTGCCAGTTGGTTTGCAATAGCTTGTCCTTTTATTGATTTTATGTCCATGTAATCAATGTGAAATTCACTAAGTATCATGACCCATTTGGTGAGCCACCCTATCAATGTAGCTTTACTCAATAGTATTTTAATAGGTCAATCTTTTCTATTAGGATCATTTTGTGACTTAACATGTAATGTATGAGTTTTTGGGAAGTAAAAACTATAGCCAAGAATGCTCTTTCAATTGTAGTTTAGTTTAGTTCATAAGCCACAAGTGTTTTACTGATATAGTATATGGCTCTTTCTTTTCCTTCTGAATCATTATATGCTAATAATTCCCACAGTGAGTGTTTTGTAGCTGAGATGTATAAAAGTAGGGGCTAATCTAGAATGGGCGCCACTAGAACTAGTGCTGAGAACATATAATCTTTCAATACTTGAAATGCAACTTGGAAATATTCTATCCATGCAAATTTGATGTCTTTTTGTATCAAGTATTGGAATAGATGACAATTTTCAACTAGTTATGATATGAATCATTGTAGTGATTATATCCTACCTTGGGAAAATTTGGAGGTTCTTGAGAGTTGTTGGTGGTGGAATATTAATAATAACTTGTACCTTCTAAAAGTCAATCTCTATTCCTTTGTGGGAGACAATGAATCCCAAAAAATTTCTTAATGTGACCCCAAAGACACTTCTTTCAGTTTAACTATACCTTGTATTCTTTGGAGCCTGTTAAAGACTGGCCCTAATACTAATAGATGTAGATTCCTCTCTAGGGATTTTTCTAGTATTTCATCAACATATTCTTCCATTTTGGTATGCATCATGTCATGAAAAATAGTTTTCATTTCTCTCTGATATGTAGTTCCTACATTTTTTAGACCAAAGGACATGACACACCAATAGTAAGTGTCCCAGGCACAAGTAAAAATTATTCTGTGTTGATCTTCAGGTGCTATCTTGATCTGATTATATCCTAAGAAACCATCCATGAGTGACAACATCATATACCCTAAAGTGAAATCAAAAATCATGTCAATGTTTGGCAAGGCAACGTCATCTTTTGGAAAATCCAAATTTATATCCTTGAAGTCAGTGCAGATTCTTATGGCTCGATAGGATTTAGAAAAAGGTACTAGATTGGAGATCCAATTGACATAGTCAATAGGCCTTACAAAGCCTAGTACGTCTAGTAGTTTCATCAATTCTTCTTTGACCAATAGTGTTATCTTTGGATGCATTTTGTAGAGCTTCGATTTGTATGGCTTTTCCCTCAAATTTAGTGGAAGATGATGTAGTACTAATTCTGGATGTAATCAAGGCATGTCACAGTATGACCAAGAAAAGTTGATTTGTCTATCCTTAAAGATCTAAATGAATTGTTCTCTTTCTTCTAGTGTTAATGAATCTACCAAGTGGATTAGCATTTGTGTATCTAGCATGCCAATTTTGATTGTTGTTTTCTTCTCTTCCATTAGTAGTGAGTGTTCTACTATAATGGGAAGTATATCAATCTCTTCATCCTCAAGTGCCTCAGAGAGTTTTTCACCCTTGGATACACCTTCTATTTTTACTATTTTTGCATCTAGGAGGTGCCTTTCAGTTTTCACCTAGTAGCCTTATATTTTATTTCTCAATTTTATGACTAGAGGATTGATATAACTCCCCAAAGTATGTTGTGTTGTCCAATTCAACACTAAAAGTTTCTTTTTGGTCACCCATAGGTATGCCTTGTCTTAGTCTGAAGAATTTAGCAATAGCTTCATCATTCTAAAAAATGTCTATGGTCAGTGGATTTTGTAGTTTCCAATCAATAAGGTCAAGGTAAACCAAAGCTATGTTATCCTTGGTTTGGAAGGATGAAATTGAGAGTTTGGTCAAGGTATTTATACAGGACTCACTTATTGATTCATAGGTTTCTGATGAGGATGAGGATGAAGGCTCAGATCGTTTCCAAAATTCATTAATCCAAGCTTGACAATCTGTGGGCTTATCTCGTAAACAGAATTGGGAAATAGAAGTGTTAAGGTGTAAGGTACTGGTAGCATGGGGGGATTACACTCATAGTCATTTGAGTTTGTTTCTAAATGGATATCCTAAAATATCTCAACTTAGTTATAAACACAAGCACTAATATCAGAGGGAAAAAAGGTATTCATAATGCCTTCCACTAGTGGTTTATAACCTAAGTTATGATGTTTCAAGTTCTGGGTAGCTACAATTGGCTTGACAATTCCTTGTTCATTTTTTCCTAATCCAGATCATCCATTATACCCTTGTTTTTTAACAATGGTGTACCCCCATCCATATTCATGTACTAGAATTTTGATCTTAGGGGTTTCTTCATCTATATACAACCAATAAGATAATTTGTCTTCAATGATCTTCTCATGTATGTCTCCACATCTTACAAAAATTGTTGGTGTATAGAAAAGTGATAACTTCTCTTAAGAGGTTGCCTAAGTTTTCCATAAGAACAGGGTGAGATCGATAGCTTGCCTACACAAAATAAGTATGCATATGCATATTATACACAACCTTTTTCTTGTACTTGGATTTGGAGCTCTAATGTAGGTTCCTTAGTTGATTTAGCCAGGTTTGCACAATCTATGTTTTGATTTAAGGAGGTAGCAAATGCCTCTTAATTGTTGTGTACTTGATTAGAAATAACTCCTCTAAGATTTGTGTAGTAAAGAAAATGATCTCTATCACCAAGAATGAGATTTAAATTCTATCATGAGGAAACATCAAACATTTATGATAAGTCAATGGTACAACCTGCATGGAATGGATCCATGGTCATCCTAGGAGGATATTATAACCTAGCTCTAGATCTAGTACCTGGAATGCAGTATCTTACATTGATGGACCCGGATTGATTGGGATACTTATTACACCTCAAGAAGGATGTTCTTCATCAACATATGCTCTTATTATGATATTTTTGGTACATCTACACAAATGTCAGAGTAGCCCAATGCTTTTACCAATTTTAGGGTACATATATTTAGACACGCTCTGCCATATATAAAGACTCATCTAATTTTATGGAGGTGGACAAAGAATTCAAGATGAAAAGGATAAATGTGAGATGGTTTATGGGTTGGGATATCCTTCTTAGTGAAGGAAATAGGATGTCATGTGGATAGCTTTCTCACCATGGCTTAAATTCATTGACATTAATGTATTTCAGAATGGATGATTGTTGCAAAGCTGTGTCTAAGACTACTTTGTGATTTGGCAAAGTGTGAAGAATTTCATAGATGGAAATTTGTGTCGAGGTATTCTTTAGAAGATCTAAGAGGTTGTACTAACCTAATGGTGGGTTGGATGACTTGTTTGGCGCTATAGCTTTTGGAAAGGCTCCTTGCACTATAATTTTAGAGCGACAGGTAGCAACAACACAACTGGTGTCTGGACCTTAGATAGTAATGGTGTTTATGGTTAGATTGGGATTGGGTTTGGGATGAGTAAAATTTTCTTTTTTTTCATGTCTGGATGTGAACACCTTACCTTTTCCATGATCCACTAGTAGCTTTGTGAAGATTTTGTGATCTTGATTGGTGGTGCCTGAGTTTGCAATACCTTCTATTTCAATGTGATTGGTGAAATCTTGGACAATATGCTTCAGTTGCATGCAATTTTTTTGGTCTTATATCCCTTAGTTATGTGATAGTCACAATAAGAATTGTCATTCCACCATGTTGATTTTTGGGTACCTTTATAATGTATGATTTCAAGTAAAGTGACTAAATGAGATTATAGTAGTTTTTCAAGGACTTTGTCAAGAGGTTCTATAAGAGGTGTAAAGTATCAAGGTGGAGTAATGGTCCTTCTTGCATAAATTTATTAGTAGGTCAGGTTAACTGCTTGGTTTTCTATGTCTGTATTATTAACTCTCTGGAGAGAGTTGTTAGAATAACTGAGAGGGGGGGTAAATTAGTGGCCTCAACAATAATTCCAATAATCCCAACCAAAACTTATATCACAAATATAATATCCTCTAGTTATCTTTCACTCATCAAGATGTATGCCTTTAAGTAATCTTATCAAATATATACTACTCATTGAATATACTGTTTATCTTTTTCTAAGCTTTACCAAATAACAATAATTAAACTTATTATTTATCGACCAATCCTGTGTAAAGAAAAACATCAAAGCAATGAACCATATACAAATTTGACACATGTATTTTAATGTGAAAACCCTGTTAAGGGAAAAACCACTTGGGACCGGTAACCCAAAATTTTCACTCTTCTGAAGTGAGCTCGGTTAAGAGCCAACCCTATTAAAGGTTACAAACACACTATTAAGTGTGACCTTATTAGAGGATTCAAAACTAACAGTTTATCTTTTGACCTAGCATTCACTATGTTGTCAACAAGAAATCATTTTGATACTCTTGAGTATCTCAATACAATAAGGATGGTTAAATCCCACTCGATTAAGAGATTTTCTGAATCAATGGTTAAACTAAAATAGTAAATGATCTGCTCAATAATACAACTTTAACTTGCAGATTTTCAGATCTATTTTTAGTCCATAATACCTCTCCAATAAATTTTCTTCTTTAAATCCTTTTCTCCCCTTCTTCCTTCTTTCTGCTTGGTGAATTCTCTTGCTTCTGTTGCTTGGTGTCTCCAACATTCTTGGATCTTTTCTCCAGCTTGTATGATCATATCTGCATGAAGACTTCTATCTTCACCAGAATTATATTCAACATTCCTCTTTTTCATAATGAATTACTTGTCTCTTTATATAGACATGATTTCACCGCTCAATCTCCTTGTCTTTCTTGTTCTTGACGTAGATTGCTTCTTGATTCGCAAATCCCGCCATGCATTTCTTTAATCTTTAAAGATTTTCTTTAGTTTTATTCAATAGATTTCTCCTTGACAACTATGTATAAAACTATCTTTAAATCTTCTTCTTATCCTTAGTTCTACTAGTTGATGAAAATAAAGCAATCAATCAGTTAACTCTAAATATAGCTCTGTCAGCTAAGTAGTTTTTTCATTTTCTAACTACTGTTGATTTCAATCATCAACTCTTAGTTTTCTTGATAACACTTGCTCATGTACTACTAATCTCAGGTACCACTGTGTCTCTCAGGAAACACTGTCTGTCGGTGTTGACTGTCTATCAGGAAACACTATGAACTACTTAGGGTTCACTGTTCTTAGGTAACCCTGTCACTCGGTGTATACCTTTATCGACGATAAAAAATTTATCTCTTTAGATATTCAAGTTTTGTGACAATATGTGTATGAGAAATCATAACATATTATGTTGACATCAATGGAAATATAATACATTAATTGATTTAATATCTTTCATTTACTTTCTGCAGCTCGGTGATCATCAACTTATCATCTTCAAACATTCAATCAGTTATAGTTTATCAATCTCTCCCTTTGGCATTGATGGCATCATACTATGAAATATGTAATGTAAAATATTCCATAACATACCAAACTTATTGTTCTATAACCAATTCAAATATCTGACTCTTTGTAAGCTCTTCTATCTTAGATTTGATTCTAGCAGAGTGCTTTCCCTTTCTTTATTCCCTTCAATGGATAGGTGTAGCAATCTTGTCTTCTACTTCTGTCTCTCCCTTTGTTGTAGAATATTTTCTCCCTTTTCTGGATAGATATGCAATGTGAACTTTTCTCCAATTCTCTCCCTTTGATGGATGGTTATTTCTTTGAATCATCATTCATCATTGGATTTTTCTCTCCCTTTGTAGAAACTTCATTCTCTGATCTATTCTCTCCCTTTGACTGATGTTCTTTCCGTGATAGACATTTCATATGGATATATTTCTCTCCCTTTGACAGCAATGCCAAATAAAAATATATCATTGAATCTCCTTTCCATCAGCAATATAGCTCTTTAGTAGCCAACAATATCTCTGGTGTGCGGTTCAGATAAGTACCTTCTTGTACTGATGTGTCATTACAGTCCATATATTTTCTTGCATCAATATGATTGATCTTCTGATAATGTGTAGGCTGATGCAGCCTTCTAGTCAGCTTAGTTATTAGTGTAGGATTTGAGAAACATGCAAATCCACAGACCCTGAATACACCTGCATGCAAGAACCTGATACAAAGTAGAAGCACAAAGACGAAAAAGCAGAACTCAGAAGTTTCTCAGAAAGTGAGAGAGAAATTATAATATGAATTAATTAAAGACAATTACAAAGTTCGACCTTATGAAGGTGAACGAAACCCTAAAAGGGAAAAACAAGGATGCACATTATTAATTAAGAATTAATTAATAATGCACCTAAGAGACGCTTAAGAAACTAGAGTAAAAATGAAAAAATACTCTAACACCCCCCCTTAAGCTGAACGGAGGGAGAAAGCGGACCTAGAAATACTAAGAAAGAAAGAAATGGGTCCCAGCAACAAGGCCTGATCAGGTACCCAGTACAAGGAAATCTCTGTAAACCGGAGGCAAAGAAGAAAACCCAGTGGGAAAAACCCCTCTCCAAAAAGAGATAGAAGAATGCAGAAAAGAAATGGCTCAAGAGACTCTCTCAAAACCATAAGTACAACCAGCCTCCCCATGAGAGAGGGATGAGACACCAAAGTCCCCCCAGAATGAAGAAACTCCTGGCACAATGGTAGATGCCTGATGTAGAATCCAAAAGGAGATCCTGAAGTGGCAAATGATATTCCTCCCCTTGGGAAGAAACGGATCCAAAGGACAATGTCGAAGAAACCCTGTGAAGAGTGATAAACCAATCTGTCTCAGGATGTGTGCCATGATTGGATGCTGAAGAATCTCTCTGTCTGAACTGAAACAAATGATGCCAAATCCAAACTGATGTGGAGAATCCTGAAATGCAACCGCAGAATACACGGATAATGGTGGGCAAACAGTGATAACCTGACTGTCAAGGTAGAGGAGATGAATGTCCTCAAGATAATCCTCCAAATCTGTAGTAGAAGACTCAACAAACAAGAAAGATATGTCTGCAACATAA
>MU225951.1:3976445-3988860 GCA_018584345.1 Thuja plicata | reverse complement strand
ATGGTGAGGACAATCAATGTCTGATATAGCCAACACAGTGGCATGATCAACACTAGACACTATAAGATCTGCTATGTGATCTCTAATAATACCCCATGCTATTTTTCCCTCTGCAGTGGCTGGTTCAAGTATGAGATCATACAAATAAGGCAAAAAATTAAGCCACCTACAATGTGTAAGTATACCCTTTGCCCATGACTCATAAGTACCCCGTTCCAAATTAACAACTGAAGGGTGAGTAGAAAAACCCATGATAACTCTTCTAAATGAAAAACAAACTGATAAATCTGACCTTATTCCATTTAGATCAAAACCTGGTGCAAGGAGGGAAACAGAAGCTACAACTTTGACGCTGAAAATAGGAACTCAAATGGATGAATCAGCAAACAAGAGCAGCACCATTGCGTCTGTCTTAGAAACACCTTTTCGGCGATATTTCATTTTCCGAAAAAGGATGCCGTATGCCCAAGATATGGGCAAAAAACCACAAGTACCCCTAAAACACACCCTCACTGAAAAAAATAGTCCTTAGCATAAACTTGACGGCCGTTTGGCCATCACCGAACATCGGCGGCGCGGTGGTAGCTTGTTGGCGGTGCCACCGGTGGTGGCAACGGTCTGGCCGGGCGGCGGTGGCAGAAGAGCCGAGCGCGAGCGGCTGCCGGGCGGGGAGGAGGTGGCGGCGGGCCCGGCGGCGGGGCAGTGTCGCGTGGGTGGTGCGCTCCCCGCTGGCTGAGCGCGGGCGGCACGGTGGCAGCGCTCGCTGGCGGTGCCTGCCTGCGCTTCAAAAAGTGTTTTTTTTTGAATTTTTTTGTGAGGAATGCCTCGATTTTCGAGCCGTACGGCCCTAGGAGGCCAAAAATTTTCCCTTGTGCTCACGAAGGCTAAACTAGTTGAGTTTTATATTATTTCGACTCTCCCAGGCCTTCTGAGCGCAATGGCAGAGTCTGTTTCTGCTCAATCTGCTCCAGAAGATCATGCCTCCTTAAAAGTGACAAAAAACCCCAAAAAAGGGTTGTGGCTGTCGTCTTCGAATCGTGGCTTCAAAGTCCTTCGATCAGGCAGCAACAGGGTGGCTCTGATACCATGTAGGATTTGAGAAACATGCAAATCCACAGACCCCGAATACACCTACATGCAAGAACCTGATACAAAGTAGAAGCACAAAGATGAAAAAGCAGAACTCAGAAGTTGCTCAAAAAGTGAGAGCGAAATTATAATCTGAATTAATTAAAGATAATTACAAAGTTCAACCTTATAAAGGTGAACGAAACCCTAAAAGGGAAAAACAAGGATGCACATTATTAATTAAGAATTAATTAATAATGCACCTAAGAGACGCTTAAGCAACTAGAGTAAAAATGAAATAATACTCTAACAATTAGTAGACAAGGGTCGAACTCCTAGTCTATTCCTCAGGTACTCAAATGTATCTTTTGACAATGGCTTTGTGAATATGCCTGCTAATTTTTCTTTGGATTATACATATTCCAGTATCACCTCTTTCTCCTGTACTTTTTCCCTCAAGTAATGATACTTAATAGCTATGTGCTTTGTCTTAGCATGCATCATAAGCTTCTTTGAGATGTTGATAGAACTTGTATTATCACAGTAGATAATTACTGGGTCAATAATTTCTTCATTCATACCTTTCAACAATTGCTTGATCCATGCAATGTTAGAGAAATTTGTAGCAACAACCACATATTTTGCTTCTGTAGTTGATTGAGATATGCATCCTTGCTTTTCACTTATCCATGTGACAAGTATATCACCCATAAAGAATGCTCCTCTTGTTGTGCTCTTTCTATCATCTATGTTTCCAACCCAATCAACATCAGTATAAACTTGTAGCTCAAATTTTCCTTCTTTATTATACCACAAACCATAGTCTTCGGTATTCTTTAGATATCTCAAAATTATTTTAATAGCAGTCATGTGTGATTCCTTGGGATTAGCAGAGAATCTTGCAACTATACCAACTACATGTGCTATATTAGGTCTAGTATGTACAACATACATTATTTTTCCAATCATAGATCTGTATAAGTTTTGATTGACGACATGTAACTGATTGAATGTTTGAAGATGTTAAGTTCATAACTGAAATGCAGAAGGATAATGCAAGACATTAAATCAGTTAATGGATTGTATTATCATTGATGTCAACTTGATATAATCTAATCAGTTATAATCAAAGTGTCAAAGAGTTCAGAGAATCAAAGAGAAAAAGATTATGCTTTCAGTAATGCATAAAAAAAAATCATTCACAATGTGACTACAAACACCGACGGTCAGTGGAACCCGACGAATAGAGATCACCGAAAGTCAAGTTACAGTGATGCCCGAGCAAGAAAACCGATGAGAATTACCAGCGAGCAGAATCACAAGCAAACCCGACGGCCAGAAACATAGTGTAAACCAATGGAGAAGCCCAAGGAGAACTAAAGTTTTGACTGATGCTATCAGAGAGTTAAAACCAAAAATAACAAGAGTTCACAAACAACAAAATATCTAGCTGGCAGAGCTAAATATAGAAATAACTAGTAGTTATCATTTTTTTCATCAACAAGATAAGCTAGAGATAAGTAATTGATTTAAAGCCGATTTGTCCAGTTGGCAAGAAAATCTCAGCGAGATAAAACAAGAGTTTTTCTTTAAATCTAATTGGCGAGAATTGTGGATCATGCCAAGATCAAGAAGATCAAGAACCTAACAATGGTGATATCATGTCTATTTAAGAGACAACTCAATTCATTATGAATTGGTGTGGGGAAAAAGATAAAAAGAGGATGCTAAAGAGAAACTAATGAAGAGAAACTTCATACAGTGTTGATCAACAAGCTGAGGAAAGAGCTAAAGAATTCTGCAGACACCGACTAGAATCAAAGTGGAGCAAAGGTATAAACAGAGTTATATTGATCATAATATTTTGTGAGATTATAATAGATCTAAAAATCTGCAAGTATAGTTGTATATGTGAACAAATCATATTGTTTTAGTTTAACCATTGATTCAGAAAGTCTCTTAAGCAAGCAGGATTTAAAGATCCTTTCTATATTGAGATACATCTAATGGAGTATCAAAAATTTTGATCATGAAGATAGCATCATATGCCAGATGCCTATTGATAGGCCAAGTGGGTGTTTGATGAAGGATGGTAGCATAGAGATGCCTAATATCAAGTGACAAACTAAAATTTTTAAATCCTCTAACAAGGTCACACCTAACAGTGTGTTTGTAACCTTTAACAGGATTGGCTCTTCACCAAGCTCACTTTAGAAGAGTGAAAATTTTGGGTTACCTGTCCCAAGTGGTTTTTCCCTTAACAGGGTTTCCATGTTAAAAATTCATGTGTCAATGTGTTTATGAGTCATTACTTTAGTTTTTTGCATTATACATAACTTAACTGTATTGATCGGTATACTCTAGATAATTTACTATCTTTCGGTAAATTGACAGAATGCTAATTGGTAAATCTACAGTAGAAGGTTTTACAAAGCATTCTGAGGAGTAGTAAATTGATATAATTATTTGGAGGCATTCATCTTATAGGACTAAGATAACTAGAGGTATAATTTTGTGGTACTAAGTTTTTAAGGGTTGATTATTGGAATATTTTTGAGGCCACTAATTCACCCCCCCCCCCTTAGTTATTACTAACAATTGGTATCAGAGCTTGTGTGCTGAGAAAGGGAGTTTAACAGCTCAAGAAAAAGATCACAAGATGAACAGACAAGATGTGCCCAAGTTGAATAAAGATAAGTTTGCATCATGGAAAAGCATAATAAGACTCCACCTATCAGGTATTGGAAATGAGATTGTTTAATACTTAGATACTGAATATGTGTTTCCTGCATGACCTCATACTCTTGAGAAATTAAGAGTCAAGCATGAGCATAACAACATGATGATAGAACTTGTATCATCACTCTCTGATACTGAGTTTGAATATGTCAAAACATGCACCTCTGTAAAGAAAATGTGGGATAAGTTGAAGCTTGTACATGGAGTAGATTCCAATGTACTCAAAGAAAAGGAAGAAAGCCTAAGAGGGAGGTTTGATGACCTAAAGATGAAAGAAGGAGAAAACATTACTTAATATAGCAGCAGAATAAAAGAGGTAGTCAATGCTATCCAACGAATTGGAGGTATACTTGAAGAAGAGACAGTGGTAAGTAAAATCTTAAGAACCTTATTGCCTATTTATGCTATTAGAGTTTCTGCTATTCAAGAAATGAGAGCAGTTGCAAACAATACAGTTACTCTAGATAGTCTGATTGGTAGAATAATTTCATATGAGATGAATAACTTTGACAATAGTGTCTTACCATCCATAGAATCTACATTCAAATATTTTCTAAAGATAAATAACTCAAGTCATAGACATGTTGTTAAGAATGATAGTGATAGTGATAATGAGGATCAAGGACTTGATGAAATTGAAGCAATTATGGATAGAAGATTGCAGAGAGGCAAAGGTAGATACAAAGGTAAATTACCACTTGTATGTTTCAATTGTAAAGAGGTTGGACACTTTGTTGCAAGATGTCTAGACCGAAAAAAAGATGATAGAGGAAATGATAGACCTTATGAGAATAAGTTTGACAAAGGTGATAATAGAGAATACCGGAGCAACCGATAATCTGACAACAGAGATACCCAAGACTACAAGGGAAAAGGGAAGAAAGCTTGTTACCTAGCTAAGAGTAGAGCTAATGACACTGACACTAAATCAGAAGAAGATATCGAGATGGTATTTGTAGCCATGAAGGATGATTTAGATGAAGATGAAGAAAGGTATGTAGAAACTACACTCATATCTAAAGTTAGTAAAAATGATGTTTGGATCATAGATAGTCACTGCACTCACCATATGACTGGTGATAAACAAAATTTTGAGACTTTTGAATACTATAATGGTGGTTCAGTGAGAATGGGTAATGATACATCTTATCTAGTTGAAGGTAAAGGAACCATAATGTTGAATAACCCGATTAAATGTGAAAATGATTACTGGGTTAAAGGATTGAATTACAATCTATTAAGTGTTTCTAAGCTAAACAATTTAGGTCACAGAGTAGCATTTGAAAATAAGAAGGCAAAGATCTTCAACGAATCAGGAAGGTTGATTGGTACCGGTGAGCAGACAAAAGGTAACCTTTTCTATCTTGATGACACTAACACCACTTATTTGATGGCTATAAACGAAGACTTATGGTTGTGGCATAAAATATTGTGTCATGTGAACTTTGAAAACATGATAAAGATAAGCAACAAAAGGAATGTCAGAGGCTTACCGATGATGAATAAGCCCGAGCATATCATGTGCAAGAATTGTCAAAAAGGTAAGATGACAAAGTCTAGATTCAAGAGCAAAACCCATACATCTACCGCAATTCTAGAATTAATCCATACAGATCTATGTGGACCAATGAGGAAAAAGAGCTACTATGGAGATAGGTATTTCATTCTCTTTATTGATAATTTCTCTAGAATGATAACAGTCATGTTTTTAAAAGATAAATCAGAAGCATTTAAGATGTTTAAATGGTACAAAGCAATGGTAGAAAAACAAAGTGAAAAGAAATTCAAATGCCTAAGGTTAGATAGAGGAGGGGAATTTACTTCAGAAGAATTCACTAATTATTGCAATGGTTGTGGAATTAAGAGACAAGTTTCTGCACCAAGGACACCATAGAAAAATGGAATTGCTGAGAGGAGAAAGAGATCAATTATTGATTGTGCAAGAACATTTATGATTGAGAAAAGCATCATTCAAACATTTTGGAGGGAAGCTGTCACTACTATTGTCTACATACTAAACAAAGTACAATTGAAGAAGGACACAAAGAAGACACCCTATGAGCTTTGGTATGGTCATACACCCAATGTAAGTTACTTATGAATCTTTGGTAGTCAATGTTATATATTAAAGGATGATAGAAATGGAAAACTTGACTGCAAAAGTGAAGAAGGTATCTTCCTAAGGTATTCAACCAAAAGCAATGCTTCTAAATGTCTTAATAAGTCATCTAACAAAATCATTGAAAGTGCAAATGTAAAAATAGATGAATTTGCAGAAAAGAATGACAAGGAAAGCAAAAAGGAACCAGAGGACTACAACAAGTTTGTTTATACAGAACCCGACACTCTACCCAAGCAAGAGTGTGTTGCTCCTGAGCATTAGAACATTGCACCCAATCATCAGGCTGCAATTACTGAGGATCAGGATAATACTCAAGATGTTGTTCCAATCAATGGAGATGAAAATGAAGGTGAAGAAGATAATCAAAATGATGAACACAGAGCTGAACTAAAAATTTCCAAGTATGTCAGAAGAAATCATCCACAAAATCAAATCATAGGAGACAAGAAGGCCGAAACAAGAAAAAGAAGTAAGTCACTAAACACAAGATGTTTACTTTGTGGTTTTTAGCCTGAATTTGTTTACAATGCACTTGAGAATGAAGAATGGGTCAGTTCTATGAATGAAGAGATAGAACAGATTGAGAAGAACAATACATGGACACTAGTACCGAGACCAGATGATAAGAATGTCATTGGTACCAAATGGATATTCAGAAACAAGATGAATGAGAATGGAGAAGTCACTAGAAACAAAGCAAGATTAGTATGAAAGGGATATGCACAAGAAGAAGGTATTGATTATGGTGAAACCTTTGCACCCATTTCTAGACTAGAAGGGGTTATAATTTTACTTGCTTATGCTGCATTTAAAGGATTCAAGGTATAACAAATGGATGTCAAATCTGCATTCCTAAATGGAATACTAAAAGAAGAGGTATACATTGAACAACCAGAAGGGTTTGTTAATCCAGACAAGAGAAACATGGTATATAGACTACTTAAAGCCTTGTATGGATTGAAACAAGAACTAAGATCCTGGTATGAAAGACTTCACTCATATCTCATTACCATGAAATTTGTTAGAACAAGTGAAAATAGTAATCTATACTTAAAAGAAGATACCAAAGGTAATATTCTGATTTCTGAAATTTCTGTTGATGATATTATTTTTGGAGGAAATGAATTGTTATGAAAATCCTTTGCTAATGAAATGAGAAAGGAATTTGAAATTTCTATGCTTGGAGAGATCAAATTCTTTCTTGGTCTACAGATTCTTCAACAAGATGCAGGCATTTACATCACTCAGTCCAAATACATAAAGGAAGTGCTGAAGATATTCAAGATGGAAGGTTCCAAACTAGTTGGAACGCCTATGGCCACTAGATGCTAGCTAACAAAGGAAGACAAGACAAATGAGGTAAATCGGACCTTATATAGATCAATGATTGGCAAATTGATGTATGTTGTTCACACTAGACTAGATATAGCACATGCAGTGGGGATAGTTGCAAGATTCTCTGCTAATCCCAAAGAATCACATATTACTGCTCTCAAAAGAACTCTGAGATATCTAAAGAGCACCAGGGACTATGGATTATGGTACAAAAGATAAGGAAAATTTGAGCTACAAGTCTATACAGATGTTGATTGGGCTGGAAACATTGATGACTGAAAGAGTACAACTAGAGGAGCATTCTTCATGGGTGACAGACTTGTCACATGGATAAGAAAGAAGCAAGGATGCATCTATTAGTCTACTGCAGAAGCATAATATGTGGTTGATGTGGCAAATTTCTCTAATATTGCATGGATCAAAAAATTACTAGAAGATATGCATATGAAGATCCTTGAACCAGTAATTATCTATTGTGATAATACCAGTGCAATAAACATTTCTAAGAATCCAGTCATGCATGCTAAGACTAAGCATATTTCTATCAAGTATCACTAACTGAGAGAACAAGTGCAAGCAAAAGAAGTGACACTACAATATGTTCAATCAAAGGAACAATTAGCTAACATATTCACCAAGCCATTACCGAAGGATACTTTTGAGTATCTAAGACAGAGACTAGGGGTTCAACCCTTGTCTATCGGTCAGTAATCTGACTAAGAGGTTGCATCAACCTACACCACATATGAAGATAAATCATGTTGATGCAAACAATGAAATGGATAGCAACAGATACATTTGTACACTTCAAGGTACAAATCTCAACCAAAAATTAGGACATTGTATTGCTGATGGATAGGGAAATTCATGGAGTATATTATGCAAAGAGATGGAAGATGATATTGATGATAAAATAAGGAGAATTATTTTTGTTTGGCATTGTTGTCAAAGGGAGATAAATATCTCATTATCATACAAAAAGGGAGAATTACCATTAGGGAGAGAAATATCTCATACACAAGGGAGAATTACCATTAGGGAGAGATGATCTCATTATCAAAGGGAGAGATATCATAAAAGGAGAGATTATATCATTATCTATGAAGAGAACCTCCTAAGAATCAAAAATGAAGAGTTAATCAATATTCTAAGGGAGAGAAATTGATAACATATGAAATATCCATCTAAGGGAGAGAAGTAACAAAGGGAGAGAGTTCAGACAAAGAGAAAAGAATGTTGTCAAAGGAAAAAGAGATTATCAAGAAGAGGAACAGTCAAGGCAAAGCACACAACAGAATAGAGATATCAGATGATACATCAATCCAGTGAAGGGATTAAATATTAAAGACAACCACTCTGCATGAAACAAATCTAAGCTAATTTTGAGCTTACCAAGAGCCAAAAATTTATAATAGTTACATTAGCAAAGCTTGATGAAACTGTATATTTCATATTGTATTAGTGATAGTATAGTATGATAATGTAGTATGTTGCCATCAATGCCAAATGGAGAGATTGATGACATGTAACTGATTGAATGTTTGAAGATGTTAAGTTGATAAATGAAATGCATAAGGATGATGCAAGACATTAAATTAGTTAGTGTTGTATTGTCATTGATGTCAACTTGATATAATCTAATCAGTTATAATCAAACTATCAAAAACTTCAGAGGATCAGAGAGATAAAGATTATGCTTTCTGTAATGCATAAAAGACAAACATTCACATTGTGACTACAAACACCGACGGTCAATGGAACCTGAAGGATAGAGATCACCAACAGTCAAGTTACAGTGATGCCCAAGAAAGAAAACCGATGAGAATTACTGACGAGCATAATCACAAGCAAACCTGATGGCTAGAAACATAGTGTAAACTAACGGAGAAGCTCGAGGAGAACTCAAGTGTTGACCGACGCTATCAGAGAGTTAAAACCAAAAATAACTGGAGTTTACAAATGACAAAATATCTAGCTGGCAGAGCTATACATAGAGTTAACTGCTATTTATCATTGTTTTCATTGACAAGATAAGCTAGAGATAAGTAATTGATTTAAAGCTGACTTGTCCAGTTGGCAAGAAGATCTCAGCAAGATAAAACAAGAGTTTTTCTTTAAATCTAATTAGCAAGAATTGTAGATCACTCCAAGATCAAGAAGATCAAGAATCTAACAATGGTGATATCATGTCTATTTAAGAGAAAAATCAATTCATTACGAATTGGTGTGGGGAAAAAGAGAAAAAGAGGATGCTAAAGAGAAACTGATGAAGAGAAACTTCATACAGTGTTGATCAACAAGCTAAGGAAAGAGCTAAAGAATTCTGCAAACACTGAGCAACAGAGCATAGTGTCACCAGGAAGAATCAAAGTGGAGAAAAGGTATAAACAGAGTTATATTGATCAGAATAGTTTGTAAGATTACAATAGATCTAAAAATTTGCAAGTATAGTTGTATATGTGAACAGATCATACTGTTTCATTTTAACCATTGATTCAAAAAGTCTCTTAATCGAGTGTGATTTAAAGATCCTTTCTATATTGAGATACATCTAATGGAGTATCAAAAAGTTTAATCATGAAGATAGCATGATATGCTAGATACCTATTGATAGGCCAAGTGAGTGTTTGATGAAGGATGGTAGCATAGAGATGCCTGATATCAAGTGACAGACTAAAATTTTAAATCCTCTAACAAGGTCACACCTAACAGTGTGTTTTTAACCTTTAACAGGGTTGGGTCTTCACCGAGCTCACTTTAGAAGAGTGAAAATTTTGGGTTATCGGTCCCATGTGGTTTTTCCCTTAACAGGGTTTCCAAGTTAAAAATCCATGTCTCAATGTGTTTATGAGTCATTACTTTAGTGTTTTGCATTACACATAACTTTATTGGATTGATCGGTATACTCTAGATAATTTACTGTCTTTCGATAAATTGACAGACTACTAATCATTAAATCTATAGTAGAAGGTTTTACAAAGCATTTTGAGGAGTAGCAAATTGATATAAGTATTTGGAGGCATTCATCTTATAAGACTGAAGATAACTAGAGGTATAATTATTATGTACTAAGTTTTTAAGGGTTGATTATTGGAATATTTTTGAGGCCACTGATTCACCCCCCCCCCCGCTCAGTTATTACTAACACTCATTTACCTCGGTTTTCTTGTCTTCCTTTGTCAATTTGCATCCGGTTACCATAGGTGTTCCAACTAGTTTGGAGTCCTCCATTTTGAATATCTTCATAACTTCTTTGATGTATTTGGATTTTGTGATGTAGATGCCTTCATCCTATTGTAGAATTTGTAGACCAAGAAAAAAATTTATCTCTCCAAACATTGACATCTCAAACTTTTTTCTCATTTCATCAGTAAATGATTTTTATAGCATATCATTACCTCCAAATATGATATCATCAACAAATATCTCAGCAATCAAAATCTTATCATCAGTATCTCCTTTCAAATATAGATTACTGTTATCACTTATTCTTACAAATCCAATACTAATGAGATAAGAGTGAAGTATTTCATATCATGCTCTCAGTTCTTGTTTCAATCGATACAAGGTTTTGTGTAGTCTACAAACCATGTTCCTCTTGTTAGGTTCAACAAACCCTTCAGGTTGTTAATTGTATACCTCCTCTTCTAGTATTCCATTCAAAAATGGAGATTTGAATCCTTTAAAAGCAACATAAGCAAGTAGAATTCTTACTCCTAGTCTAGAAATGGGTGCAAAGGTTTCTCCATAGTCAATACCTTATTCTTGTACATACCCTTTGCATACCAGTCTTTCTTTGTTCCTTGTGACTTCACCATTCTCATTCAGTTTGTTTTTGAATATCCATTTGGTACCAATGACATTTTATTCACTTGGTCTAGGTACTAATGTCCATGTTTTTTTCTTCTCAATTTGTTCAATCTCTTCATTCATTGCAGTAACCCATTCTTGATTCTCAAGTGTAGTATTAACGTATTTAGGCTTAAAATCGCAAATCAAACATTAGTGTTAAGTGAATTACTTCTTGTTCTCATTCCAGCTCTTTTTTCTCTAATAATCTGATCTTGTGGGTCTTCTAATAGAAAGTATAGGTTTAGATATTTTTTCCTCATTCTGATCATCATTTTGATCTTCATCATCACTCGGTTCAGCATAATGAGCATTTTCTTGATTCTTTGTGTGTGCAGCCTATTGCTCGGTTGCATTGTTCTATCGCTCAGTAGCGTTACATTATGTCTCAGGAAAAGTGTCAGGTTAATCAATGTAGAAAAATATGTTGTAATCTTTTGGTTCCTTTATGCTTTCCTCATTATTTTTCTTAGCAAATGCATCCATTTTAACATTTGCACTTTCAATGATTTTGTTAGAAGATTTATTCAGACATCTATAAGCTTTTCCTTTGGTAGAATATCCTAGAAATATTCCTTCATCACTTTTAGATTCAAGTTTCCCATTTATCTTTCAATATATCACATTGACTTCCATAAATTCTAAAGTAACTCACATTTGGTGTGTATCCATACCATAGCTCATAAGGTGTCTTATTGGCGTCTTTCTTCAATTGAACTTGGTTTAGTGTATAGAAAGCAGTACTTACAGCTTCTCTCCAGAATGTTTGTGTGATGCCTTTTTAAATCATCAGTGTTCTAGAACAATCAACAATTGATCTATTCCTTCTTTCAGCAATCCCATTTTTTTGTGGTATTCTTGGTGCAGAAACATGTCTTGTAATTCCATGCTCATTACAAAAGTTAGTGAATTCATCATAAATAAATTATGCTCCTCTATCTGATCTTAAACATTTTAATTATTTTCCACTTTTCTTTTCAACTATAGCTTTATACAATTTGAACATCTTAAATGCTTCATGTGTGTGTATATTTGTGCACCTGTTATCTGTAACACAACACTTAAATAAGTCATTATGTTAGTGAAAAACAAGGGTTAATGAGAATATAAACCATAAATTTGACTTATTACTTTCTAACTAGGATGAGTGTAGCAAATAACATTAAAGCCCTCATATTTATGCTAAATACCAGTGACATAAACAACCTAGCATGAAAGATTTGATTAAAAACAAACTATTATTCAATGAACAATGCATATTAGTCTAAAAATGGACATTATAACAATGCATAAGCATAAACT
>MU225951.1:3942491-3976158 GCA_018584345.1 Thuja plicata | reverse complement strand
CTCAAGTGGGTTGAGTTGTTAATCATTCCCTAATGGAATGTGACAACATTAGGAAGTGGGTTAGGGTAGAATTAGAATTAGGATTAGATTAGCAAGGGTGGAATGGGTTGAGATGGGTTAGAACCCAGGGTAGAAGTGTTTGAGATAGGTTAGGTTGGGGTTTAAGGGAATATAAATGAAATCAATTAAACTTATTTAATTCATTTAAAATATAGGAATTTAATTATTTAAGCATTTTATTTCTTTTTAATAATTAGGGGGACTATAGCCATTTTAATTAAATTAAATAGGCTAGGGGAATGGGTTAATTTGCAAGTGGGTAATTGATTAAGGGATTTATTTAATTCCTAGAAAATTAATCATTTTTAGCCATGTATTTGATTGATTTTAATTTTGGCTAAAAGTAAATAATTTAGTGACTTAATAACTTTAGGAGATTAAATTGATTTCAAAAGAATTATGCCAAGCAGTAACACGGTCGTTCGGACATAATTGGGGGTATGATCACACTTAGGGAAAATAGGGTCCATAGTTGGAACAGACCAAATTCAGGTGGTTACATTTGCCCCTCTTTGAATTGATGTGTGAGCAGCGCATTGATTCAAAGAAAGATTTTGACTTCAGAAAGATTGAGAATTTCGTTCTTGGTTGTCAAATGAAATGTTGATGAGATCAGTCTCGCACTTGATCGAACTAAATTGGTAGAAATTGATTTTGAACTTGATTGTCGCCCAAAGATCAATAAAATATTTTTAAAGATATCAATTATGAACTTGGTTATCATTCAAAGATTGATAATACTGATTTTGAACTTGGTTGTCATCCAAAAGTCAGTAAGAAGTTGCCAGGAGCTTAATAAGAATCTTTTAAAAATGAGGAAACACAAGATATCCAGCTCGTGAGAACCAAAGCTTTCTATCCAATAGTTCTAACTTTAGTCAAGGAAACTGTTATGCCCCTAGTTTGTTTGATATTGAAGTCATTTTTAATGTAGTTTTGAGAAAAAAATTAATTGATTGATAGTGTGATCATGCCCCCTCAGGAACAAAATTGAAGGAAAAGAATAAAATCCCTCAGTTGAAAGAACGTATCACTTACAGGAAGTGGTTAGGACAAGAAAGAATGGAGTAGAAGTAGAAAAGAAGGTGTATTTAAAAATAAACACATGATTACCAAGTTAATTACGTGAAAATATGAGTGGTGAGATGGATAAAATGATGTCAGACCAAGATTTATGATAAAATGTGCAATTTTGACTGATGTTTGGAACAAATGAAGCAAATCTGTAGTTTTTGAAACTGTCGTAAAAATGGTACTGTGCTGCTGAAAACCTCTTATGCACCTTTGATTTGGTTCCCAATTGATCAAAAAGAGAACAAAAATGTAATTGTAGTTGCCCGGGAGGATTTTTGGAACTCCTAAATGTCTCAAAAGACCAATATAAGTCTCAAAATTTACCATTTCACTATTCATTTTCACTTTCCTCCATAGTAATTCAGAGAGCTCTGCAGAGAAGATGGTAGTCCCTGTGAGGAAGCATCATTTTGAGATGAGCCACTGACATCAAAGCCCGACCGACTACCCACCTCTAGTAAGTGCTCAAAAAACTACCCTGTGAATTTTGCAAATTTCAAATTTATGAATTTTTGTAGCTTTTATAGCCCTTTCCATTTTGAATCGCATCCGGGATTCCGGATCGCAACCTAAAAATCTCGTGTTGCGTCCAGTTTTTCTTGGATCACATCTGGTTTTTTTGGATTCCTGCATCGCATCCATGATACCCTGGATCGTATCTATTTTTTCTTATTTTGTCTTTATTTGAGTTGAAATTTATCAGTGTGTCGCACCCTATCTACTTAGGCTCGTTCCCGGTATTTAGGGTTGGAACCTGTATTGTGGGGATCGCACCTTGTAAACTCAATCGCATCCTGTATTTCCACGATCATATTTGGTAAAATGGATTGCACCCTTCTATTTCAGAATTGCATTTGGTTAGAAGACTTAAAAATTTAATCTGTTTGACCTATCTGCATGTTGCAAACTTTGAATCACTTAGTTGATTCAGATACTGCATCTCTTTGGTAGATAGAAAACCAATTTCACCTTTGTATATGTTAAAAAAAGGTAGATTTTGAGGTAGTCACCTTTAAAGGCACATATCAAGGTCATCTACTTGTGTTGTCTAGACTATTGTCTGATGATGAGTAGACTACTATGATCCAATGCAGATTGCGCTCTTTGATGCGTTTACTCGAGATCAAGGTAAACTATGGGTTTGTTGATTGCTCTTGTCGAGAGATGGCACTGAGAGCACAACACCTTTCATTTGTCGACTAGTGAGATCACAGTGACTCCCGAGGATTTTTGGAAGATACTACGCATGTCGATGATCAGGCATGAGGTATTTTTGAGTTGAGAGCTGGCGTGGCCATTCGTTCTGCACGTAGATATTTCCAAGACAACACCATTGACTGGAGATATCTATCCTTGGATTATATGGTCGATCATTATGATCATTTATCAATGTATTTAGCAGGTTTGATAGGTGGCATCCTAATGCCAAACAGGGGTCAGCATGGTTTTTTGGTCGACTGGGTAGGCATGGTAGAGAAGATGGTTACCCATAGACGGCAATTTGCCTGGGGCAGCTGTATTTTAGCTCATATGTATAGAGAGCTTCATGAGATAGTTTATCATTATATGTGGAGCATGACCATGGGAATTCTTATTCTTCAGATCTGGGCCTAGGAGCACATCCCTGTGATACGGTCGATTGTAGACAGACAAAGGGCACCAGAGCAGCCGTATGTTTATATGTATGCAGGCTTGATTCAGCAGCCCCATCTGGCCAAGGTTGAGTATTGGTGTCGTCTTTTTGATGACAAGACTGAGGTCATTTGGCGACCATATTTAGATTATGAGGAGTGGACCTCATACGCATGGTAGGTACCTTATCTTTTTCAAAGCTGATATCTTATAGGCAAGACCAGATATATTGTAGAGCGGTTTGTGATTGCCAGAGTGTTGAGATAGTATAGTCACTGACAGGGTAGGATAGAGGAGATCACTGTATATGCCCAGACTAGAGATGAGACACCATTATGGGGTGTGTAGTTGATGTATGAGGTAGCACATCAGGAGATCTATGATATGGTGGGAGTAGACTGGGATCTCTGTTCTGATGTTGCTGATGTAGGTGTGTCTGACAGATATGCTATTGAGATGCTTCAGTACCCCTTTCCATGTTTTACTGTTCCTGAGGAGATCATTCCTCATATAGAGGAGCCATTAGATTATGATCTTGATGATCAACTTGTCAGAGGTAGGGGAGGAGCACAGAGAGACAGGGCTCCTGGAAGACATGGAGGTCATGATGGTGGCAGGGATGGTAGAGATGGTAGGTGGCCTCCTCCCGATGATGGTCCTGATCGAGATGATAGGGGTGGTGGTGGTGAGGCCATGGATATAAGTGGAGCCATAGGAAGTGGCTAGGGGAGGTGCTAGAGGTTTATATTTGCATGGATTTAGTAGAAGTCAAACATCTAAAAAAGAATCTTGAAGCATCCCTTAAAGATCTAGACAAATCAGAGAAAGAAAATGAAGAACTCAAACTAAAATTTGATGGCTCACAAATGCTTATCAAGAAACTAAGGAAAGATCTAAAAGATTGCTCTACTAATGACTTGAAACTGAATGAAGATAACATGTCTCTAAAAGATAAGATAGAAGAATTGAATGATCATTTAACTGATAGCTTAACAACTATTGAAGAGAAGAACAAAGAAAATAAAAATTTGGATGAAGAACTCATGCAAGCCAATATGAAAATCTTGTAATTGGAAAATATCAAGAACAAAATTGAATCTGAATTATCACGAACAAAAGACAAGATTGATAAACTACACACAAGCTCTGATCTTATTCAATCACATCTCTATGCACAAAAGCTCAAAGGTGATACCACTGGTATGGGATACAATTTAGCTCAAATTGAGATCAACTCATTACAAGAAAGAAAGAAATCTCAAACAGAATCTTCAGCAGAAAAGAAAACTAAAAATCATGAAGAGACTAAAGTAGAATCACCAAAAGATAAGCACAAGGTAGTCAACCATACTTTCTATGCTTGTAAAAAGCATGGACACTTGGCAAGAGATTGTAAGAATGTAAGACCCTTCAATGGTTACTGTTACTCCTATAATAAGTTTGGTCATAGGGCTATTCATTGCAGAACTAATCAAAGAAATCAGCCACAACTGAACCAAAGGAATCAAACTCAATTCAATCAGAGAAATCAACCTCAAAGAAACTTGCAGAACATTACATGTTAGATATGTAACTACAATGGGCACATAGCCAAGCAATACAAAATGATGAATAACAACATTAGACCTCCTATTGTTTGTCACTCATGTGGAAAAGCTAGACACATTTCAAGGTTTTGCAGATCAAGAACAAAAGGATAAGAGAATCCAAAGAAGTCTTTGTTTGAAGAATTAGGAGAAGTTAAGTTTGTGGAAGCTAAAGCTAAATCAGATAAAATTTGGGTTGAATTAAAGAAGGATAATGAAGAGAAAAAGGTATTAGATGCATCCTCAGTGGACGCACCTTCTACTTCTGGATAGTTGACCCTCATGGTCCTAGGGGCTCTATTCTACCTCTGGACCCCTGCGTAGCTGCTATACTCACCTCTGAGTATGCGCCTATGGATTCATGCATGTGATCATGAATTAAGGTTGTATGCATTCACACATTTCCTTTACTTCATTCAGAACAAAGTTTGAAATTCTCTCTGTAAACTGCTTTACAGAAACAAGCATTAAATGCAATTAATCTTTATATAAATTGATAAAAGATCTTAAAAACCTCACTTTGCATTTGAGATTGAAGCATTCAAAAAGTAGATAAGCATCAAGAATAAAAGCACTACAGCTTACAAGATTAGCTGGTTTGTGAATGGATTAACGATTGAATCAGAACCCTAGCAGTCGCGTCATTTTAGAATCATTTTGAAACCCTACTTAACCTAGTTGCAAGTAAGTATGGAAACCCCTATTATAATTAACATTTCTAAAAGGAAGAGATTTGTTTTTAAGAAGCATCCATTCAAGTCCATACTAGATGATTTCAAAGGAGCATTCTCTAGGACTCTGCTTGGATTCGTGCATGTAGAAGACATCCACGCATATGTTTATTGCAAGAAGGAAACAGTTGGAGACAATAGCATTACATCTCTCATGGGTTCTATGATGAAACTAGAATATACATTCAAGGATGAATACGCGCATCTCACTGATAACCCTATCTTTGAGTATTCCAATGCGCACAAGTTCTATGAGCCAGAATGGGTGAAGATATTATTGAGAAGAATACATGATGATCTATACTAGATAGGTGAGGCTCCTATCTGCATCAGTGCAGATCTAATTCATGAGATGACTGGACTTCCTAAGACTGGACCAGCTCTTCCTACTAGCAAGGATGTTAAGAAGAAGGTTGAACAAGTCTGCTTATCTAGAAGTGATAGGTGTGGCATGACTATTGATCCCATTAAGGAGAAATACATCAAACTACTCACTATGATACTTGGATACAAGTTTCAGCAAGCAAGCAGACTGAATAGTGTGTCCGCAGGCAATAGTTATGGCAGAAATAAGGATAGTAAGAGATAACACTTAGTACAATCTTTGTGAATTATTGCACGCACAGCTGATAGAGAATATCAAAGCTATTAAGCATTACAAGAGCAAGATATTTAGGTTTGGCTCTTTGATCATCTATTTATACTTCCACATTGTTGGTAAAGTTGCAAATCTTTACCTAGATAGGAGCAAGCCCACTATGTCTCAGATATCACTAAAAGCTACATCAGAGAGTAGTGCAAAGGACTCTATGGACATGGATATCAAAACTTTCAGGATCAAGATGCAGAAGAGGTTCAAGATACCTGAGAAAATAGTTGAGAAATACAAAGACACCATATGCTTCATGGTGGAGACTGACTATACTTGCATGGAGGTAGTTGAGCCTAGGAAAAAATGGATTCACCCTCTCAATTATGAATTTGAAGAACATGTTTTGGAAGATTATTCACAAGTCCTCTTATCTACACCCAAGGATCCCAATGAACCTAGATGGGGTACTTATAGAGAAAATAAAAATCAAGTTTATTCTATCTTATACAACGCTGACAAGAAAAGGAAGGCATCAAGGATTACCTCAAATATCCTAAAATTTCATGGTGTTACACAAGAAGATCTTGATAGAGCTAGAGAAGCTAAGATTGCCAAATAACTTGAGAAGACTCCCACAGAAGTAAAAATGGAAAAGACTAATGATATGCCTAAGAAGAAGAAGAAGAAATCAAATGAAGATACATCTACGCCATCAACCACCATTGATCTGGAAGCATCTCCACCTTCAGTACCTAGAAAGATGGCTAGAAGGAAGAAGCAAGTTCCCACAAGTCATCCATCCTCAAGAACTACAAGGAGCAAGGTAAATAACACACAAGCCCCTCCTGAGGTAGGTTTCAGACCTAGTCTTGATTTCTTAAGGAATAGAATTGTTAATGAAGGAATACTAGAATCTCTCAAGAATGTATATGACAAATATCAAGAGATAGACAAATCAAAGATTCATTCTATGATCATCTCTCACATGATTAAGTTCAAAAGGACAGTATTGGAACTCAAAAATGTCATACCAGACAAGGTATAGAACATACTTGATATGTTAAAGAGGAAAGCAATTGAAGAGGATATGAGGATAAGAGAAGAAACATTGGATAGTCTTCTCCCGGTGTGCTCGCATGATGAGAAAGTCATTCTGTTGGATTTAGTAAAGCCGCACCTAAGAACCAAAACAAGAATTCTCCATATCATGAACAAGGAGTATGATCTGGTTGGTGAAGAGACTCATAAAGCATTTGAGTGGGTATTTATGGATAGACATATGTATCCATCAATGGCACCTACAGCTAAGGCAACTCCAGTTCCTCTTAAATAGGTTGTAGAACCAGTAATTTAGAATGCACCTAAGATAGGTCCATAGGTGTCAGCGCCCTCAGTCTCAATAAATTTTGATATAGCAAAAGATTCAGGGGATACTATAGTGATTTATAATATCAAGATATCCATGACAGCCTCTGATAATGATATGGACAAAGTTGATAAAGCATTTGTAAGCACTGAAGAAACAAAGGAGGTATGCACTGATGACACATCCTTACAGCAAAATGAAGTCCCCCCTAATGATTCAACAGATTTGAATAAAGAAAAAGACAATCAAACTAATGAGATACCAGCTATGGAAATCCTAGTTAAAATTTAATGCATGGATACTAGTCAGAATACCATATTCACACCATCCATTCAACCATCTAGCTCATTGTTGTAAAGTTTAACTCCTGACTCAACAAGTCTGGATGCATGGGGAAAAGAATATTTAATAAAGATTAGTGTGCTAGCCATGGAAAAAGCCAAAGAAAAATAGGTTATGAGAAACCCTCTCTTCTTGGAATCAGTAAACATTCTGAATGACCTAGTACCTGCGGACAAGAAAGTAGCAAATATTCAGTCAGTTGATGATGTACACAGTATACTAACAAGCTTCAAAGCACAATTTACAAGCTTAGTAGACTCAGCTACTAGAATTGCAGAAGATGAGTAAAAAAAGGAAAGACTGAATGAACTGATAAAGAATTTTTCCTTAGATTTAAAGTCATTGAAGATTGGTCAGTCTATGTTGAAAGAGTTGGCATAAAGGCAGAAATGTAATAGCTAACTGCATGGACAGAGTGAAATTCACCTCTGAACATATCAAGAAGATAGAAGAGGTAGATATGTTGGTTGACAGTGTTAGAAAATCAATTGAAACATCCATGCAAGACATGAACATCTGCAATAGTATCTATCAAGGTCAGCTTGACAAGATTGAAAAGGCAAAATTTGAGATTAATAAGATAAGAATCAGGCAGACCCAACTGAGAAATGCACTAGTGCCCTCCTTAGAAATTCTGGATGAGAACATCAAATAGATTGATGCCACTATTGTCACATATCATCAAGGTCCCTACATGGACCTAATAAAAAAGGAGAAGCTCATTTATTCTCTTTTCGCCCATCTCCAAACAGTTGATGCAATGAAGGCACTCTGGCAGCAAGAGATGAAGAATCTTCAGATTGTATATCCAAATGTATACATGGAGTGAGTATCTAGAAACTTACAAGATTTTTTGACACCTTTTTCATTAATGTCAAAGGGGGAGTAATGTATGTAATGAATAAAGTATATATGAGGAGTAGTGTATGTATATGTTAAAAAGATAAGAATATACAGTTTTTGGGTGTTAGTCAATTTTGAGTAACTTGGCCACATTCCTTTGTTGCCATTAATAAAAAAGGGGGAGATTGTTGGAAATTTGACTCCCAGGGAGAATATGGCTTATTTTGTGTTGTCATTATGGTAACAAAGTCATATGAAGTTTTGATAGTAAACTATGAAGTGAAAGTTGACTAAGTGTAGAAGACATAACAGAACAGTGACTTGCAGTTGATCAAGGCATCAACGCACATGCGTATGATCACATCATGATATGTGCATTTAGACTTAAGCTCTATGGTATGATTTTATGCTTACCCTATACACGCATGGTACAAAATGGAAGTACAAGCAAGTTACAAAAAGAACAAAGTACACTAGCAGTTCAGAATAAAAAGTATGAAGTCGACTTCATGATTTTGATTAGTGTGTAATCTTTTGTTATGTAAAGGCTAAGTTCCTATTGCAATAAGTTTTTAATCATGTATTAAACATTGTTGTAAACACACTTAAGCCAATTTGTTTGGAAGCATTGTGAATGTTGTTTTTGCGCCGACTAAGGTCTTGTTTATAGTCCCATCTATTCAGGCATAAACATATTTATATGCAATGTAAAGATATATTTGAAGTGTCAAAGAAATAGTCAGAGAAGACATATAAGCAGAGTAGTATGAAGATATCAGAATGAGCTAGAGCCCTTAAAGAAGATAAGAGAATAAGCGTATAACTAGAACTGATCAGACATTTGTGTCACATATAGCAGTTCACTTTTGGATATAGTGCATATATATTCTTAGGAGGTTGTAGCCTTCTTTCTCATTGAGAAGTGAACTCTTGGATAGTGAGTCCTCACCCCTAAAAAGGTTGTTTGTATAAGACTCCTAATAGGGTTAGACCCTTAACTAGGTCATTGTACTTGCATTGTAAAGACTGCTCCTAATAGGGCAAAGGAACTTTGACAGGTTCATTATACTAGTGCAATATTTGTGGGTACTAATTCCCACCGGGGTTTTCCTCTCATTAAGATTTCCCCATAATAATATTATGTGTTATGTGATTTTGTGTTAAGATTCAAGTGATATATAATTGTTTTATGTTTAAAGTTGATGAAATTCAATAAATAGCTAACACTGATTCACCCCCCCCCCCCCCNGATTCCCCCCCCCCCCCCCCTCTCAGTGTTTCCAACAGTTGGAGTGATGACCAGAAGCAAGGTAAGAGACAATGCATGTTTAATATCTACATTTGACAATAAGAAAGTTAAGGGAGCACTAGATAATGAAAATTGGATGAAAGCGATGAAAGAAGAGTATGATCAAATTGAGAAGAAAAAGACATGGACATTAGTACCTCGGCCCAAAGATAAAAATTTTATTGGTACTAAATGGATTTTTAGAAACAAACTGAATGAGCATGGAGAATTTATCAGAAATAAAGTTAGATTGGTTTCCAAAGGTTATGCACAAGAATAAGGTATTGACTATGGAGAGACTTTTGAACCTATTTCTAGATTGGAAGGATTTAGAATAATTCTAGCTTATGTTTGTTACAAAGGATTCAAGGTAAATCAGGTGGATGTTAAGTCTGCATTTTGTAATGGGATACTTGAAGAAGAAGTATACATTGAGGAACCTAAAGGATTCATTTAGAACACAAAAAAGAAAAAGGTATGTAGATTACATAAAGCTTTATATGGTTTGAAACAAGCACCCCAAGCATGGTATGAGAGATTGTACTCTTATCTAATCAAAATAGGATTTCAAAGAACAAGTGATAAGAGTAATGTTTACTTGAGATGTGACAGTGATAATAAAGTTTTGATTGCTGAAATTTTTGTTGATGATATTATCTTTGGATGCAATGACACTTTATGTAAAGGATTTGCTGATGAAATGAGAAAAGATTTTGAGATGTCAATGATTGGAGAGATTAAGTTATTTCTAGGTCTATAGATACAACAAGTTACTCGAGGAATCTATATTACATAAGCCAAGTATATCAAAGAGATTCTTAAAACTTTTGGTATGGAAGATTCAAAGCTTGTTGGAACACCTATGGTTACTGGATGTAAATTATCTAAAGAAGATGAAACACAAGAGGTGGATAATACCCTTTACCAATCCATGATTGGTAAATTATAGTATGTTGTTCATATTAGACCTAATATAGCACACATTGTTGGAATTATTGCAAGATTTTCTTCTAATCCGAAGGAAACACATATGTTTGCAGTAAAAAGAATTTTGAGATATCTGAAAGGCACATAAGAGTTTGGTTTATTGTATAGAAAAGGAGGTACTTTTGATCTGAAAGTCTACACTGATGCAAATTGGGATGGAAACATTGATGAAAAAAAATTACTAGTGGAGGCACATTATTTCTAGGAGAAAAATTGGTTACATGGCTGAGCAAGAAACAAATTTGTATTTCACAGTCTGTTGCCAAGGAAGAATATGTTGTTGCTGCTGTGAATTGTGCAAACATAGTATGGATTAAGCAATTAATTAAAGGTATGCAAGAAGAGATCACAAATCTGTTTACTATTTTTTTTATAATACAATTGTTATTAATATATCAAAGAACCTAGTTATCCATTCAAAGACCAACCACATTTCTATCAAGTATCACTACTTGAGAGAACAAGTTCAAGAGAAGAATGTGAGATTGGAATATGTGAATTCAAAGAAACAATTGGTTGATATCTTTACAAATCCACTACCTAAAGATGCTTTTGAGTATCTCAGAGGTAAATTAGGGGTTCTTACCCTATCCAATGTTCACTAAAGAACATGAGGGATGCTGCATCAATTCTACATTTCAATAGAATATCTATTTCTGAATTTATTTTAGTATGACACACTTTAGGTGATTCCTGAATTTGTGAAAATATTTTTGTATGTAATGATTTATGAGTACATGTCAGGTATAATCCACTACTGGAACACGTTTTCAAGAGTATAACTTTTTGACATTGTTGTCAAAGAGGGAGAGAATGAATTGATGAGATTTATCCTGAAGGGAGATATTGAGAGAGAATGAATTGCTAATATTTACTCATGAAGGAGATTCAGAATGTATGTTACAGAAATAGAAGATTTATCCAAGAGGGAGATTTAGATCAAAGATCAAAGTGGAAACACAAATATCAACTCATAGGGAGTACAGTTATGTATTTGAGATTTGCCATCATCAATTGCTATAACATTGTTACAGTGGTTGTCATCAATGCCAAAGAGGGAGATTGTTGATTAACTTATGAATATCTTATGGAGATGATGAAGACTGAGTGATATCGAGTATCATGATTGTAGAAATAGTTAGATCAGTTATTGTTTTTTCATTGATGACAAGAAATTGATTAATTGATTTTTATTATGTTACCATATATTAAGAGGATAATTTAAATGGGTGAAAAATACAAATCAGAGAATGATGAAATAATGATGATATATTTGTTTTTATACTATATATTTGATGTTATCAAATCGGTATAATTGATTGATCAAGTCAGAAATGACAAAGAATTAAAGTTATGACTAAAAGAGTTACTTTACTGAGCTAGACAAAGTCAGTCGATAGAATGTTATGTTAGTCAATTTTAAGTTACCGATCATTGAGTGAAAGTCAAGCACTGAGCACCTAAGTTGAGTTAGACACCGAGCAGTAAATAAAGTTAGTTATCGAGTTGCAAAGCAGGTTTTACTGAGTACATAATATTGATTATAAATGATGATAAGATCAAATTTAATGTGAAGCGATGATGAGTCGGATGAGGAAATGAATTAAATGATGTTTGTTACAAGATCTATGAATGAGAAAATTTAATGTGAAAATCTAAGGTGAAGATCAAGCGGTTGAACTAAATTGTATGGAGTTCTAAGAAAAGTACAATTTCCAAGGTAAAAGTGAGATGGTTTACCGAGTTGTGAAATATGAAGAAGAAGATCGAATGACTAAGCAAATAAAGGAAAATCAAATTAAGGATATTAAGAGGCAATAATATGTCTATATAAAGAATGTGAAATACAAACAGAGTATGCTACTGGCGAATTAAACAAAGAAGAAGAAGTTGAAGAATGAACAGAACAGAGAAACAAAGATTGAAGAATCTACAGTCTGGTAAAGAGATCAATGGAGTATGTGATGTTATTATCCAATTGAGCATAAAGGATCTGACGCAAAAAAAGGTAGTTGTTATATTTAAAGATCAAAGTTTAATGCTGCTTATTAATATTTGTGACAGAGAAATCTCTTAACCAAATGGATTTAACATTCCTATTTGTAAAACCTAGACTTGTGACATTCCAAAAGAGTATTTAAAGACCTCTAACAAGGCCACTCCTAATAGGGTGAAGATCTTAACAAATTTGAGGTAAATCCCCTAACAGGGTCACATTTAGCAAATGTGTTTGTAATCTTTAACAAGACAAGTTATTAACCAAGCGTACTTTAGAAGGGTACTTTTTTTATTTTGGGTTACAATTCCCAGAGAGGTTTTTCCCAAATTAGGTTTCCTCGTTAAATCTAGTGTCAACTAAGTTAAATCTAGTGTCAACCACATTAAATCTAGAGTCATATGAGTTAATTTGATGTTGCTAATTTTGAATGATTGATTTACATATATGAGATGTATTTTTGTTTAAGTTATTAAGATTATTGGTGAATTGGTTATTTACTATATCTAGTATTACCGAGTGAATCAATGATTTCTGTTTTAAGTGTTTAAGTTTTGATTTGTCTGAGTCACCCCACCCCCCCCCCCCTCAGTGGGACCAACACTTTTGACCAAAATTTTGGCACAATTGATTAAAATTAGTAGAAATTCCCACTTGTGTAAAGTTCAAAAGATTGAGTGCGCAAGAGGTCAACTATGTTTAACTAAAATGTCAAATTGTGATTTTGACAAATAAAATAATCTCAAATTTTGATTTCGATCAAATTCAGGATGATCAAATTAGCTAGGGGTTAAATTTCCACATCAATCAGAGCAAGTTGAAATTTAGGTCAAAAACCTATATAAGGGCCAAAAGGGGTCATTTTCAATTTATTTTCACCCCTTGAGTTCAAAATTTCAAAACCTTCTCTGAGTGAGAATGGTGATTCCTATCAAAAACTATCAATTTTAGAAGCAACAGATCCACAACCGGCCACAAACTATGGACCATTGACCAGTCGTAAGTGCCTAAATTTTTTCCCTATTTTGATTGAATTTTTGCAATTTTTCATAGTTTTGATTTTGTAATCCAGGGTTTCTCATAAGGGCTCTTGGGAGATCTCGTACGATTAATTTCCAAAAAATATTTACTTGTATGGCATTATTATAGGTTTGTTGTATGGTAAATCCCCTTTACTTGTACGAGAATATTATGCTTTGCCCCTTTACTCATATCACAACTTGTCTTTGCTTGTATCAGATAGTTTACTCGTACTGTATGTGACGAATACTCGTACAAAAATTTGGTGTTCTGTGTTTACTCATACTAAAAACAATGAGCATTTTTAAAGCAGTAAACTTGAAATTTCAATTTGTCTAATTGTTTATTTGATTTCATCAGTATATTTTATAGCTTCTCTACACATTGTTTGGATGTTGTACTGATGATTGCTTCATATTTTCTTGTAGGAGGTGCTACCAAATATTCAATTTTGGATTATGTATCCACCGACGATGAGATTGGTATAGTATTTTTCTCATGATGACTTGATAATTATAGTAGAGTGTAGATTCAGTTGGTTGTGCCATATTCCTGATATCCAGATAAATCATGGATTTTTTATGGCTCTTGTGGAGATATTCCATTGTGATCAAAAAAAATTTCACTTACCCTCTAGGGAGATGACTGTGACTCCCAAGGATGTATACTGCATCCTTCATATCCCCTTCTTTGGTCCACTTATGCAGTATGAGTCAGCTCAACATCCTAGTATGCTTTCCGTTCAAAGGATATTTTAGGATGAGGATATCTTAGAGAGATGGTTTGGATGGGATGCTATGATGACCATATATTCCCAGTAGTTTCCTCTAGCCTATGTGATGGTCGGGTTCATAGGGTGCCTTATCATGCCCGATAGAGGGAAACACAAATTTTAGTGTGGGTGGGGAGTAGTATTAGAGGGTCTGTTGGCTCGACCAGTGAAGTTAGGATGGGGTTCTTGTCTCCTAGCTCATATATATCATGAGCTCCATGAGGTGGTTTATAGGGGTATGAGGATTCTATCAAGAGGAGTTCTAGTTCTTCAAATCCGGGCATGGGAGCATCTCCTTATTTGCAGGCACATTGTCGATGATGCTTGTGTAGTTGGGAATCCATACATTTATCGATATACAAGTTATGTCATCCAATCCTACTTGGTGAAGACTTCCTACTGGAGATGACAAATCAATGATATGATAGTCATTGATTGGAGGCCTTACCTAGGCACAAAGGAGTGGGGAGACTAAAGGTCTCAGTAGAGGGATATATTTATTACCCATCCTCTAATTGGTTGCACTTCCACAGTAGTGGAGAGTTTTTATTTTCCCGGGTTCTTTGACAGTATGGCCGGCTACAGGTCATACCACAAGAGTTTATAAAATATGCCCACTATGCTGATGAGGTATGTGTGGGATGGGGACCTAGATTCCATAGCTATGCAGGAGTTAGGTTTCATCAGGAGTGCTAGATGGGATTACCTAGATGTTGTTGCGGATAATAGGATGACTCCCAAGTACAGGGAGTATTTTTCTCGACACCCTTTTCCTAGTTTTACAGACCTGACTGCCCTAATTCAGAGGATTGAGGATGATGATGGTGCTCCTCCCCCTCCTCCACTAGCACATGGTAGACAAGATACAACACAGAGGTGACCTAGTGGAGATCCTAGTGCTAGGTCTAGCAGAATGACACCTATTATAGGACAACACAGGAGAGTAGAGGGAGGTATTCTAGGTTCAGTTGGTATGGTAGATCCTTCTCCTAGTGGCACATTAGGTGTTCAGATGGGAGATAAGATTATGTAGGTAGAGAGAGATTATACTACTTGGGTATAGCGAGAGAATATTTTTGTTGAGGCTAAACAACAGGTTAGGAAGCATAAAGATGAGTAGGTCAGTGGTGAGGGAGAGGCTCTAAGATAGAGGACATATGAGGACACTGTCTACACTCTGAGAGATAGGCTATGGGGTTTATATATTGAGATAGCTATGGTACAGTCTAGGATAGCAGAGTGGGATCATTAGATATCAGCCTTGACAACCGAGCGAGATCAGAGGATAAAAACCTTGACAATCGATCATGATCAGATCCAGTGTGAGGCTACTCAATAGAGTATTAGGGAAGCATATTATGTTGTAGCATACAGTATTGTTGTTCCTTTAGACATACATGTCATCCCATATTCTCAGTATGTAGCTTGGTCAGAGGGTGCCCGTATACCACAGGCTGATGAGATTGTTTCACCTACACCTCTACCACCACATCTTCATGATTATGTAGAGGATGTTGCTGAGAGTTAGCCTTTGTTGTTCAACATTTCTGATACTTCCAGATTTTGTATCCATTTTTGGCATTGTATATGATGACTTTCTCCAATGACAGTTGTATATTTTGATATTTTGTTGTACCCCATGACATTAATGAGAGAGAGAGAGAGATGATATCATTGTACTTGTGTTTATTGATGTTATGAGATGTTTATGAGATGCTTTTATTTCCTATGATACTCTATATGGATGCACTTATTTTTATGATCTTGTATACTTATGATGTTCGTCAATGACTATGAAGATGCATTTTTTATTTGATTTAAAATGGATGGATCTTAATTATGATGATGCAATGCATTTATAAGGATACATGATATGTTTATATGTAATGTTTTTAACATCTACTATAGGAAATTGTTTTTTCAATACACAGGTACTCGATCATGGCTTCGATGATGATACACAGTTGACCATTTGATGAGAGAAGAAGATGATCCTTTTGAGCTCAAGCCTTACCTTTTATTGGAGAGAATTATTGCATTGTTATCATGCTATCAAACTGTAATGCAAGAGATAATATGAACGCATCCTAGGACTTAGTTACTAGATTTGTGTTTGATATTTTCATCACTGAGCATTTGGGACATTGGATTTGATACAACCCTTACTGGTGCCACTATGACCATAAGGAAATGAGTATGACTTTCATCGAATAAAATGTGGGAAATTAACGTAAGCATCGAGGTATTAAAGCCAAGATGACCTAAACATTGTTTCCATTTGATATTGCAAGGGTACACCAATATCAAGGGATTAAAATCTGAGATAACAATGAGTGTGATCTTGCATAAACAGATAGATTAATAATATTCAAGGAGATATTTTTGACCTCACCTTGGCATACAAGTAAATAGACTCAAGGTATGTGAGGTTTTTCCACCTAATGCGGAAGCTCTTATCACAGACACCCAGTTTATTCTGACATTGCAGGATCATAGGGGCCACACCAACAAGAAAAAATCAAAGAAAAGATGAGCAAAAAGCATTGATAACAGACATCCAAGAAAGTTTTTAACATACCTTCAACCACTTTGTGAGAGTTGTATGTTTGTTTGTATATATTGTTGAGAAATACCATAGTTCTTGTAAGTGTATAGTGATGATCAACATAGTTGTGTTCTTGAGTTTTCTTAAGCCAATATTAGTGTCCATTATATGTTATCCAATGTGTGTTGATAAACACAGATGTGTCCAAATAAGTAGTGTTAAGAAACACTATTGATTAGGGTATTGAGAAACACCATTATGTTAGTGGAAAACTGTCTGTCAGGAAGGATTAAGCTACTGACTCTAGTTTGGTTCATCAGATTGATCAAATTGGAGTGTTTTCCCCCTAATAACAAGTGATACACTGGGACCGAGGTGAAAACAAACTCCAATCCATGAGGACATTGTGCTGAATAACTGACTTGACTTAGACTACTAGGACAAAGCCAATTTGATTACCCCCAGACTATGACTCTGATTAGTTCCAAACCACAAGGGTTCTCAGAAGAACCAATGTGTCATGAAAGTCACTGAAAGCTATGTATAAATTGAAGAAAATGGTAGGAAAGCACAAATTATGCCAAGACTTACATTGATAGATGGAGCACTTGAGTACAAGAGGACCTGTTTACCAGCTTTTCACCTACTTGGCAGAGATTCTATTTTTGCTACCAAGGCGCCTATTTACAAGGTTTTCACCGAGGCACTTTTTTCTTTCTCTTTCAATATTTTTTTCTCTTTTTTATTTATTTTTTGATATTATCAATGCAGCTATTGCTAGGTTTTAACCAAGATAATTATTTTTTTAGGGCTTTTTTCAATTTTTAGCTTTTCTTATGGACATTTTTCAATTTTGAGAATTTCTTCAGGTGGACAGTGTTGATGGGCTCCCAGAGCTGGTCTCCTTCTAGTGTAGAGATTTGATAGGCTCCAGAGCCAAATTTTGTAGTAATGATGTAGGGACCCAACCATTTGGGTTTGAACATCCCCTTTTGTTCTTGATGTGATTGATTATAGGGGTTTTCTCTCAATACTAGGTCACCAACCTAAAGCTCTATAGGTTTGAACTTTTTATTGTATCCTCTTGAAATTCTCTTATGATGTGCTCTTAGATGATAGAATTCCACTTGCCGACACTCATCCAATACGGTCTTCATATGTTACCAACCTATGTAAAGAAACCCTCAGAGATAGGATTTCTACTTCTATGGGCATGACCACTTTCATTTCATATACTAGAGCAAAAGGTGTTGTTCCAATAAGTGTTCTAATGCTTGTTCTATAGGCCCATAATGCAGGATTGATCTGCAGATTCCAATCCTTTCCTGAATTATTCACAATGTGATGTAAGATTTTCAACCGATTCCTATTTGAGGCCTCAACCTACCCATTTTTGTTTGGATAATAGATAGAAGAATAGTGTTTCTTGATTTTGAACTTAGCACGAAGTTCTTTTATATCACTATTCTTAAATTTCCTCCATTATCAGTTACAATGGATGAAGGGATACCATATCAACGGATTATTAAGTTCAAAGAGAATAGGGCCACTTGTTTTCTTATTTATTTTGTGAGAAGGACTGCTTCAACCCACTTAGTGAAATATTTTGTGGATGTTAATATGAATTTACATCCATTTGAAGAGGATGGATATATCTGCCCGATGAGGTTAAATTCCCATTGTTGAAAGGGCCAATGTGTGATGAAAGGAATAAGATCCTTAGATGGAGCATGTATAATATTTCCATGCAACTGACATTTCCTACAAGCTTTGGAGTAACTTATTACTTCTTTCTCCATGTCTGACCAATAGTAGCCAACTCTCAGCTATTTTTTAGCTAGAGTTAAAACATTAGAATGAGAACCAAAATTACCTTCATAGACCTCAGTCGATGCATGTTTGGACTCTTCCTTTTCTAGACACCTAAGAAAAGTATCATCTATTCCTTACCTATACAAGTCATTTTCTATGAGAACATAATGTGAGGCATTGTGTATCAAGTGTCATATTTCATTGTGGGTTAGCTCATTAGGGATGACCTGATAGCGTAGGTAAGAGAAAACATTTTGGTAGCGAGATGATTCTTTTCCTATGACAAAACATATCATCTGGGAGTCATGGGAGTTGTATGTTGGGTAATGGAGCTCTTCCACCAGGAACTCATAACAAAAGGTTTCTCCTTATTCTGGTAAGGAGGCCAATGTAGCCATTGCATTGACAACTCTATTTTCTATCCTCAAAATCCATTAGAATGTGATGAAAGTGAAGTATTTTTTAAAATCATCAACCATTATTTTGTAAGGTATGATTTTATCATCCCTTGTTTGATAGACATCATTTATTTGGTTGATTACTAGTTGAGATTCGCCATGAATATGCAACTCAGAAATGTTCCATTCAATACCAATTTCATTCCATTCACTAAGCCTTCATATTCAAAAAATTTGTTTGTATAACACACCTGCACCTGAGGAATAGAGTAGCTATGAGGAGTGATAAATAACACACCTGCACCTAAGCCTTGTTGACTAAAAGAGTCATCAATGAACATCTTCTGGGATCTATGAGTGATGTGCATAATGGATCCATCTAGAAACTCGACATTGATAGGTTGATCATCTTGTATTGGGGCTTCAACCAATTGATCTACAATGACTTGTCCTTTGATATCCTTTCATTTAACATACTCAATTTCAAACTCACTAAGGATCATTACCCATTTAGCTAACCTTTCAGCCAAGGTAGCTTTGGTCAGAAGGTATTGTAGTGGATCAATCTTTGCAACCATTTTTAAAGAGTTTGCCAGCATATAATATCTCAGTTTTTATGATGGAAACACAACTACCAGGCAAGCCTTCTCAATCACTGAGTGCTTCATCTCATACAAGACCAAAGTTCTACTGATGTAGAAAATAACTCGTTCTTTCTTGTTTTCATCTTGTTGTGCAATGAGTGCCCCCAATGATGTTATAGTAGCTGAGATGTGCAAAATTAATTGCTTACTTTGTATAGGAAACATCACAACTGGTGGATTTGCTAAATATTATTTGATTTGGTTAAATTTCTTGTTATATTTTTTATCCCATTGATATGTCACTCCTTTTCATTAGGTCTTTGTGAATAGTTGTGCCTTGTTGGCCACATGTGAAATGAATCTTCTAATTGATTGAATCCTCCTTGAAATGTTCTTATTTGGTTGATGTTCTTTGATAGTTACATCTCTATGATTTCTTGTACCTTATCCAGATCCACCTCAATCCCCTTTATTGAGGTAATGTATCCTAATATTTTATCATATGTCACACCAAATGCACATTTCTTCAGCTTCAACCTTAGTCTAAACTATTCCATTTTGTCTAGAATCTTGCCCAGATCTTGCATATGTGTGGATCTTTTCATGGTTTTCACTATTGTATCATCCACATAGTCTTCTATGTTATTTGTATCATGTCATGGAAGATGGTTTTCACAACTCTTTGGTATATAGCACCAATATTTTCAAACCAAATGTTCCAACAAAAGGTACCCCAGGCACATGTGAATGTTGTTTTTTCTTGATCTTCAGGAGAAGTTTTTCTCTAGTTGTACCCTAAGAAGCCATCCATTAATGATACATTTTGTATCTATCATATCAACAATCATGTCGATATTGGGAAAAGGGAAGTCATCTTTGGTATATACACTGTTAAGATCTCTGAAATCAATGCATACTCAGATAGACTTGTATGGTTTTGATATAGGCACAATGCTTAAGATCTATTATGCATGGTCAATTTCTCTGATGAATACAGCTTTGAGAAATTTTTCCAACTCAACTTTTATTAATAGAGAAATATGAGGGTACATATTTATGAGTTTTTTTTTAAACTGGTTTAACCCCAAGTGAAATTGAGAGATGATGCATTATGAGATCTAGATCCAACCGTGGTATATCTGAGTAGGTCCATACAAAGTTGATATTTTTTCTTTAAAAAATTGAATGAATTCTTTCAACTCCTTTGTTGATAGTGATTGTGCTAGATGGATTATATGTGAATTCTCTTTAGTTCCAATATTCATAGGTTGCATTGGTCCTATCAACACTAACGATCACTCCTAAAAATGACTTCCCCCATCCTTCAGTGTCTTAGAGAGGTTTTCACCATTAGATGCATATTTTCTATTCTGAAACCAACATAATGTGGATTTCGCCATCAAAATGTTTGTCTTTTCATTTTTATTTTTTGATTAACGTACTTTATATATTCTTTAGTCATGTTCACTCTCGGTTTTGCTCATGGAAGAGGTGACCAGTTCAACAATGTTAAGATAGCAGGCTAATGCATACTCATTGGGAAATTTAGGCATGGTCATGGGTTGTTATTTCAAATCCTAATCAATGAGTTTAGGATGCACGAGTGACAAGGATTCAACAGGTTCTAGGGTATTCATGGTATGTTCATCATAGACTTGGACTATTAAGTAGAGTCCTAAATTAGTACCCTATATAGATGTGTTCAAATTGGTGAGGGTCCCAACAACTCTATCAAAGCCAATGTCAGATATTTAAGGATCTAACTTGTCAAACCTAATCCCTGAGCTTTCACCTACCTCAATTTTGGTGACATATTGTTGCACTATGTTGGCCTCTTCATCTAGAGTTTCTTCAGATAAACTTTAAAATTCATACTCATGAGAGTCATTTTCATCTTGGTCCACCATAACTAAGACATGAGTAAAGTCTACCCTTTGACCCCAATTAGGATGAGTCCTTCCCATAAATTCTTCTATGATCATGTCTTGTTCTTGTATATCAGGAATTTACTCAGAGGTCGAAGCCTCTATTTGATCATGAATAATTTTCTTTTCTTCTTGAATTTATCGTTCAGTAGCATTGATCTGAGGATTTTTTTCTTCATCCCCATTAAGAAGAGATAGAAAAATAGAGGAAATGATAAGGATATGCATCCTCCTCTTTAGAGTTGTCCTATTTATAAGTGGGTGCATCTTTATGTTGCATTTCCTTAGCTGATAAGAAGCCTAAGCAAGTTGTATCTTTAGAACTTTTGTACTTGATTTCTATGGGTTCTAAAAGACCATTTTTATTAGACCCTATAGGGCCTTTCCCTAGATAACCCATATCTCAAACCAATTCATATCCCTTGCCATATTTCTCGGGAGAGATCTCATAATGTTTAACATCATTGTTTTCAAGTTCTCTATACAAATGAAGACATTATTTTTGCATTAGTATACAAAAGGAAAACAAGTTTCTGAACCTTTGGTAAACCTACACTAAAACACAAAATTTCAGAGATCACCAAAAGCATAGTTATCAGACATCACCGAAAGTGTTAAGTACAAGAGACACCCGATAGATAAAGTGGAACCCAATAGGAGGAACCTAATAGAGGAACCCAACCAGTAGATATAGTACAAACTAAGAGAACAGGTATAGTGCAAACCGAAAGAAGAAAATAGTGCAACCCAAAAGATAGTAAAACCGATTTCAGATCAAACTGAGCATTATACACTGAAATTCAGTTACAGCCCACAAAAAGTGGATCTGACTTCCACGTCAGATAAAACATTCATATTCTATTTATAGAGTTTTATTTTTTTTTAAACCATTACTTAACGGACAAGAAACATTATTTTAATTGTTTTAATCAGTCTAACTGGTTTAAAAACATGCAGACTAGGAGATCAAGGTAAAGTTGTAAACCTGTGATCATAGAGTTAAGTTTGTTTTACGTGAAACTTAATTAGGTCAAATATATCTTATAAATAGATGTTGTAATCATTCAAAATAAAATAAGAGAGGATGAATGTAGCCAACGAGCACATCTATGGATCATACTAAGTGTTTCAAGAAGCTGAACAGCAAAAGGTGAATGCGGTTATCAAGAACCAAGAACAGAGGCTACCAAGCAGCAGAGGTATTATTCAATCAAAATAGGTGATACAAATATACATGTAATCTTGAATGGATCTGTAATCATCAATAGTAGATTGCATACAATCAGGTCAAAGATTAATTTTCTTACATTCTAACAAGTGAAGCAAAAGTAAAAATCCTTTCAAGGAAGGTGGATTTAACAATCCTTTGTAAATCTCTTAATGGAGTGCACACTAAATAGTGTTGCAAAAGATCTTAACAGAGTAGAACTTAACAAGCCTCCATAGATACTCCTAATAGGGTAGATCATCATAAGTGATCAAAATTGTAAGCCTTAACCGGACCCTTCCAATCTGCAGATAGTGAAGAATTTTTGGGTGTCATCCCCACCGTAGTTTTTACCTTCTTACAGAGGTTTTCTACAATATCATATCATGTGCTATGAGTCAATTACTTTCATGAATGTTTATATGAATGTTCGCATGTTTGATTAAGTTAAAGAATTGATATGTCTTACACAAAGATAGTATAGATCAAATGGTTGGATGAACAATTGATTACATAAAGTTTAAAGGATAAAAGAGATAAAAGTTTTAGAGGTACTGATTCACCCCTCCCCTCTTAGTACACACTTCTCATTATTTCCAACAATTGGTATCAAAGCTAGATCTCTTATTTGGAAAGCTTAAAGGCTTAAGAGAAAAGACCATACAATGGAGAATTACAAACTTGACAAAAGTATTGAGAATCAGAAGCTAGAAATTCAGATCTTCTATGAGAAGTATAAAGAAGCTAGAATCAAGATGAGACAGTTGTTAGATGAAAGAAAGATTATGGCATCTCATTGTAATGAAAAAGATTACCAAGAAGAAGAGATACTAGATCTACAAGCAAAGCATCAAATACATCAGAAGAAAGCATCACAAGCTTAAATGAAATCAATCAACATCTAGATGGACAAGTGAGATCTCTACAAATTAGTCAAGAGACACATATGGTAATAATGATTGATGTCATTAACAATGCTAGACAATTTGAGCAAGAGAGAACACTAGTTATTGATGATAGAAGAAAGATTACTGAAAAGCTACAAGAAAAAGAGTCTGAAATACAGAGACTTACATAACATCATCATGAAATTACAAATTAGATAATTCTTATGATTCAAGAGGCAAACAGAATGAATGTTGAACTAATTGAAAGAACAGAAGCTATCGGTGAGCTAAGGGAAGAAAATGAAAAGCTGAAACAAGAACTCAGAATTTAGCAGTAGCATAATGAGATAATCAAAAGAGCTAAAGAAAGAAATAAAAGAATGGATTTTTTCTTGATGGACAAAGGAGAGCCAACAACAGCACTGGACTAGGCTATACCAAGAATGGAGAATCACCCAAACAAGCTGATCAAAATAATGTTTATGCAAATCTGAGACCAAGAAAGCTAACATGCAATCACTGTGGAAAGAAAGGCCACACATCAAACGTATGCAAGAGAAAAATGAAAGGTATTCCAAAATCTACATCTTCATTCATAGGATTCTATTATAAATGTAACAAGAAAGGACATAAAGCATATGAATGTAAGTCTGAGATGAAAAAACCAAAGAAGGAAACCTACATGGACAAATACTATCCTACTTGAAAAATGCATGGGCACACTACTCTTGAATGCTGGAAGAAGAAAAAATAAGCATGGAAGCCTAAAGGTCAAGAATCTACCCATCAACCAAAAAGAGTCGGTAACCAGTATGTATGGAATTACAACACTTGGGAAAATTGTATAGCATGTGGAAGATTTGGTCACATTGCTACAAACTATATGAAACAATGGTCAAGAAAGCCTAGAGGATGGACTAACCCCAGAATGGCATGTTTACACTGTCATAAAGTCGGTCATCTCAAGAAAGACTGCAGAGACCGAATGACAGAGACCAACACCTTTGCCAATGGAAACACCATTGAAGACATCAGGAAGATGAGAAACACAATGTGGAGGAAAGATACAAATAATGATGAAGTTGGACCTTGCAATGCAATTGGTGACACCCTATCCAATGGATCTGGTGACATCATGACCCCCCACCTAAGAAAAACAAGTATGGAACTGCACTATACAAGGTTAAATTTTCCATCACTTCCAATCATACATAGTTAAAAATACCAAATTAGCATGATTGTAGATGCACTATGGTATTACTTGTTAAATTCTATGAAAACTATTTAATACATATCGAAATGCATCGGTATACATTCAAAGATAAATTTTCTACATTTACCAAGAATCATCGGTTAACATGTAAAATCTAAAGTTGCTAGTGTAAACCAAAATCCATCGCTAATCAAGCAAGTTGATAAGTTGTCTTTGAAATACACCGAAACCCATCGGTAAAAGTGACAAGTTAGACGACTGCCCCGAAGCATCATGTGGTCACCAAAAAGGGAAGTTAGTGTATCAACCAAAAACTCTTTCTTCCCACACCGAGGAGTAGTTGAGCATTAATGACCCAAACAAGGGCAAAGTCTATAAATAGATGATGGGGGAGTTTCATTTCTCACCTGCAATTTTGAGCGAAGTTGCCAAAGAAAAAATAGAGCCAGAAGCGACAGCATTGCAGAACAAATCCAACCCATTACAAAGCACTCCAAGAAGATCAGTTACAACTACAAAGGTTGAAGTAAGTACTAAGCATAACCGAGAACTTTGTTCATCTTTTACAGAAAGCCCTAAATGTTTGAAACAATGGCCACGACTTCAAGAACTGCTAAGTTAAAGAGCATCAAGAAGGACAAGGTCAAACTTATCAATAATTCTACCTATGTGGAACCCCATTACAAGAAATACCCAGAGATTGCATCACAACCCAACAATGCTGGAGCATTCTCGTGAATACCAGCTAAGGTTTTTCTCATCAAAGACGTGCGAGCATACATTCACTGCAAGATTACAAAAATTGGAAACCTGGAGGTTGAACAAGATTTCAAGAAGCTATGCAAAGATGATGGAACCATTAAAGATGATCACAAGAACATCAAATTGAAAGGGCTCACGAATTCCCTATTGTTCCCAAAAGTGTTCAAAACTGAGTGGATTCGGTTAGTATTGAGTAGAATCCATAATCATAAGCTATGGTTGGATGAGCCTAAACCAATAACCTGAGATGTTATTCATGCAGTCATCAGTTACCCAATAACCAAAAAGGTAAAGGCATTGAAACAACCACCCAAGTCTGAAATTGAAAAGAATACAGGAGCTAAGTGTGATGGAAGAGGACTTAAGGTATCCACTATCATAGATGATGGGATGAAATTTGGATCATGTATCCTAGGATACAAGTTCTTTCAAGATAGAAAGATAAACAACATAGCATCCATAGCAGTGGACACGACATATAAGATTGTGAAGAAAGGAGCTTAACTGGATCTATCAGAACTTCTACTCAAGAAGATAGAAGAGAACCTAAAAACAATCAGGAATGCGAAATCAAACTCATGTAAGTTTGGTTCACTTATCATGTGCATTTTATTTTACTTCCAAGAATCCTTCCCATTAATAGGAGATGTAAAATGGGACACAACTAGACCAGTCACCATACATATTAGTGAGTTTATAACATCACTGGGAGATAATTTTGAAATAGTTATGGATGAGTACTTTACTGGATTCAAGGAGAGAATGTAGAAAAGAGTAAGGATCCCTGAACAACTAATTGAGAAATTCAAGAATGATATATGCTTCATGGTAGACACAGATTACACATATATCAAACCTGATGTACCAAGGACATCATGGCTACAACCACATGACTACGAAGTGAACATAGATCAAGCATCCAATGCAATTGATGCATTGATTAATGAGCCCCTAGAGAAAACACAACCCAAGTTCAGCACCTATGAAGAAGCCAAAGAAACAATCAAATCTAGCTTGGTTGTGAAGCAAATAGATAGTAAGAAAGATAAAATGGTAAAGAAATTGAAGAAAAGGTTGTCGGTTATAGAGAAAGAAACCAAATAGATAGAAGAAACTAAGGGATAGTCACCCGTCGATGAAGCTGAGAAGGAAAGTGACTCTGAGTCTATAGAGTCAGATAATCCATTTCCTACACCATCCAAGAAGCCTAGAACCACAGCTGCTTCAAGGACTAGAAGTCAAACAACTAAGAACACAATTCCTGCACCATTGAAGAAAGGTCAAGTAAGGACCTACAAGAGGAAACCTCCCACACTGAAAAGAGGGCCAACAAAAAGAAGAAGGCTCATTAGAACCAAGGAGGATATTAAGGACACAAAATAGGATGAATTTGTTGAACAGGAAAAGAGTAATATCCCTAAAACCATTGATGAGATATGTGCACTAATGATTAAATCAAGATCAATTACTGAGTCCAAAATCAGAAGATGGTTAACTCTGGACCCCTTCGACCAGAACACAATTAAAGAGGCAATTATCAAAATGATGAGTACATTTAAATATGTACTAGTACAATTTTATGATAAAATACCCAATGCACTATATGATAGAATATCTGCCAGATGAACCTATGCATTGAAGAATGAGAAAGAGGTAATGGAAAGAGTCCTTGTTTCTCTTATGCCTCCCAAATCCAAAATGGAAGAAATCAAGGAGATGATGGAGAAACATGCACAGGAGTTCTCACCCAATATGAGAGCTTACAAGATATTTGATGGCAAGCTACTAGACCTAGAGAAGGACAGCAAAAAAATTTAGAGTAAGACACTCAATAGACCTACTAAGGAGGCAAGTCCCAAGAGAAAACTTCTCACAAATGAACCAGACAAGGATGATCAAGATACTAAGAGCACCGAACCAATTATCATCACAGATGTTGAATTAGACAAAGAGGAAATGAACACCACATTAAATAAGAACATGGATGATGCAGATGAAACATGGCCAGACACCACAATGGACAACATTGTGGATAATACAATCATTGACATCACCGATGACCCTACAAAATAAATTCAAAAAGATGAAGATGTCATTGTTGCCAAAGACCAGACCAAGGAAAAGGACAATATAATTGATGTTGCACAGGTGAACATACCAGGCAATATGCCAATATTGATGGAAGCCGTCAATATACTCCAGGAAAAGGAGAAAACACCAACCAAAGAAGATAGCATACCCAAAGACCAGGGTGATGCATAATAAAATGATGCATTAGAAGAACAAAAAGACACATATGAAGCATTGAAAGATGCTACTGATGCACAACAAGACAAATCTACTGATCAAAAAAGTGAAGAAGAGAAACATACAAAAGATGAAGAGAAGAAAGAGAAAAGTGAAGAAGATAAGAAAGATAAAACACCACATCATACATGAAAAATCTGCAGATGAACCCAAGTTTAATGAGGAGACATCTTCACCTAACTAATAGGTTGACACCAAGAAGAAGGTAAAATAAAGTTCATCTACCAAGCCTTCACCGAGCACTTCAGAAAAGACAAATGAACTAGCACTAGTAGTTCACAAATCTGCATCAACACAAATCTCAAAGAAGAAGAAGAAAAATAGTAAGAATCCAGTTACTTTGGATGAAATTATTGAGATTCCAATATGTGATCCTAGAACATTGGATCCAACCAAACTAACAAATTATGCAAGACTTTGTGAGAGAAAATCTATCCAGGATAAGCTTAGGAAAGCAACAAAAGAAATAAAGGTACTTGAAACTACCAAAGACATACTACAACAAATAGTGCCTAACACTAACATTGATCAAGATACTCCTATACTTGATCAATTGGTCATTCTCACAAAAGTTATCACATCTCAGAATGTAGATGCTAAAAAAGTAAATGAAGAGAGAGAAGAACATAAATTTCAATTCAAGCTAGTAGATAAAATCACCCAAGAAGTGGCAGAGAACAAGGTGAAGCTGTCTGAAGTTGTAAGTACATTGGACCCCATCATTTTAGAAGCTATAACCTTAGTCCAAAATTTATGCACTTTAGATCAACTCACTAAGGAGTATAGTGAGAAGATAGCATAAATTGATGTTGATCTACAAGCAAGTGCACAAGGTCTCACTAACAATGAAGATGCAATCAAGTTGCACTATGAACAACTAAAGCAAGCAAGAAAGATGAGAAAAGACATTCAAAATGTAGAATCAAATTTCAGAGATGAGGTAACCGAGCTCCAAGCTCTATTTCTACCCAATCTCACATTACTGCAGCAGCACATGACACTGGCAAGAACACTAATTGCCACCCCATAAATGTCTGTCCTAAACAGCATTTATGTTATGCATGCCAGAATTACATTAGAGAACTTGGCTCTAGAACACCTTAAGGAGAAATGGGAACAGATGATGGAAGAAATGACAAACTCTCATTCCCATATTTTGGACAATCTATAAGTTACACATTTTTGCCAAAATTTTGACAACTAAGTTGTACGTGTTTATCCTTAATATCAAAAAAGGGGGAAATGATATGTATATATATCATAAGGTGAAAAGGTGAAAAGGAGAAAGGCAAGTATAAGTATACATGTACATATATACTATAATTACATATAGTTAGGGGGAGTCATATAATGACAGGATATATACATGTTGTACATACTAAATATGTTAGTATTCATACACATATCATTTTTGATAATAATGTCAAAGGGGGAGATTGAAGACATTATTTTTCCATTAGTATATAAAAGGAAAACAAGTTTTTGAACCTTTGGTAAACCTACACCGAAACACAAACTTTCAGAGATCACTGAAAGCACAGTTGTCAGACATCACCGAAAGTGTTAAGTACAAGAGACACCCGATAGATAAAGTGGAACCCGATAGGAGGAAACCAACAGAGGAACCCGATGAGAAGATACTGTTAGTAATAACTGAGAGGGGGGTGAATTGGTGGCCTCAAAAATATTCCAATAATCAACCCTTAAAACTTAGTACCATAAAATTATACCTCTAGTTATCTTTAGTCCTATAAGATGAATGCCTCCAAATACTTATATTAATTTACTACTACTCGGAATGCTTTGTAAAACCTTCTACTATAGATTTACCAAATAGAAGTCTGTTAATTTATCGAAAGACAGTAAATTATCTAGAGTATACCGATCAATCCAATTAAGTTAAGTGTAATGCAAAACACTAAAGTAATGACTCATAAAGACATTGACACATAGATTTTTAATGTGGAAAGCCTGTTAAGGGAAAAAACCACTTGGGACCGGTAACCCAAAATTTTCACTCTTCTGAAGTGAGCTCGGTGAAGAGCCAACCCTGTTAAAGGTTAAAAACACACTATTAGGTGTGACCTTGTTAGAGGATTTAAAAGTTTAGTCGGTCACTTGATATTGGGCATCTCTATACTACCATCCTTGATCAAACACTCACTTGGCCTATCAATAGGTATATGGCATCTCATGCTATCTTCATGATCAAAAATTTTGATACTCCATTGGATGTATCTCAATATAGAAAGGATCTTTAAATTTCGCTTGGTTAAGAGACTTTTTGAATCAATGGTTAAACTGAAATAGTATGATCTTTTCACATATACAATGTATACTTGTAGATTTTCAAATCTTTTGTAATCTCACAAAACTATTATGATCAATATAACTCTTTTTATACCTTTGCTCCACTTTGATTCTTCTCGATGATGTTGTACTCTGTTTCTTAGTGTCCGCAAAATTCTTTATCTCTTTCCTTAGCTTTTTGATCAACACTGTATGAAGTTTCTCTTCATCATTTTCTCTTCAGCATCCTCTTGTTCATTCCTTTACCCACACCAATTTTCAATGAATTGATTTGTCTCTTTATAGACATGATATCACCATTGTTAGGGTCTTGATCTTCGTGATCTTGGTGTGATCCACAATTATCGCCAATTAGATTTAAAGAAAAAATCCTATTTTATCTCACTAAAATCTTCTTGCCAACTTGACAAATCAGCTTTAAATCAATTATTTATCTCTGGCTTATCTTGTCGATGAAAACAATGATAACTACCAGTTAACTCTTTATTTAGCTCTTCCAACTAGATATTTTGTCATTTCTGAACTCAAGTTAATTTTGGTTTAACTCTCTGATAGGGTCGGTCAACACTCCAATTCTCCTTGGGCTTCTCTGTCAGTTTACACTATGTTTCTGGCCGTCAGGTTTGCTTGTGATTCTGCTCGTCGGTTTTCTTGCTCAGGCATCACTGTGACTAGACTATCGGTGATCTCTATCCATCAAGTTCCACTAACCGTCGGTGTTTGTAATCACAATGTGAATGCTTGTCTTTTATGCTTTACAGAAAGCATAATCTTTATCGCTCTGATTCTCTGAAGTTTTTGACATTTTGATTATAATCAATTAGATTATATCAAGTTGACATCAATGACAATAAAATCCATTAACTATTTAATGTCTTGCATTATCCTACTGCATTTTGGTTATCAACTTTAAAATCTTCAAACATTCAATCAGTTAAATGTCATCAATCTCTCCCTTTGGCATTGATGGCAACATACTACATTATCATACTATGCTATCACTAATACAATATGAAATATATAGTTTCATCAAGCTTTCCTAATGTAACTATTACAAATTTTTGGCTCTCGGTAAGCTCAAAATTAGCTTAGATTTGTTTCATGTAGAGTGGTTGTCTTCAATCTTTAATCCCTTCACTAGATAGATGTATCATCTGATATCTCTATTCTAGTATGTTCTCTGCCTTGACTGTTCTGAAGGATTTGAGAAATACAAATCCATAGAACGCCAAGAATACCTGCATGCAAGTAACATGTTACAGGAGAGAAGCAGAAAGAGGGAAAAGAAGAACTCATAAGTTACTCAAAATGTGAGAGCTAAATTATAATCTAAGTTAATGAAAAAAGAATTACAAGGTTCAACCTATAAAGGTGAATAAAACCCTAAAAGGTAAAAGCTAGGTTTGCACATTAATAATTAATAAAATAATTAATTATTAATGCACCTAAGAGAAAGCTTAAGCACTAAAGAGTAATAAAACAACTTAACTAATTAAATCAAAATGATTTAATTAATAAGTGATTACTCTAAAATGTTCCTCTTCTTGATAATCTATTTTTCCTTTGACAGCATTCTTTCGCTTGTTTGAACTCTCCCTTTGTTACTTCTCTCCCTTAGATGGATATTTCATATGTAATCAATTTCTCTCCCTTAGAATATTGATTAACTCTTCCTTTCTGATTCTCAGGAACTTCTCTTCATGGATAATGATATAATCTCTCCTTTATGTGATATGGAGATCATCTCTCTTTTTTTGTGTGATAATGAGATATTTCTCTCCCTTTGACAACAATGCACAAAAAAATACTTCTCCTAGTTTTATCTTCTATATCATGTTCCATCTCTTTGCATAATATATTCCTTGAATTTCCCTACCCATCAACAATACAATGTCTAATTTTGGGTGCAGATATATACCTTGCAATGTACAAATGTATCTATTGTTGTCCATCTTAGTGTTTGCATCAACATGACTGAACTTTAGATGTGGTATTGGTTGATGCAACCTCCTAGTTAGATTACTAACCGATAGACGGGGGTTGAGCCCCAAGTCTCTATCTCAGATACTTAAATGTATCCTTTGGTAATGGCTTGGTGAATATGTCAGCTAATTGTTCCTTTGATTGAACATATTCTAGTGTCACTTCTTTTGCTTGCACTTGTTCTCTCAGATAGTGATACTTCATAGCAATATGCGTAGTCTTAGCATGTATGACTGGATTTTTAGAAATGTTTATTGCACTGGTATTATCATAATAGATAATTACTGGTTCAAAGATCTTCATATGCATACCTTCCAGTAATTGTTTGATCCATGCAATATTAGAGCAATTTGTAGCAGTAGCCACATATTTTTCTTCTACAGTAGACTGAGAGATGCATCCTTGCTTCTTGCTTATCCATGTGACAAGTCTATCAGCCATGAAGAATGCTCCTCCAGTTGTGCTCTTTCGGTCATCAATGTTTCCATCCCAATCAAAATTTGTATAGACTTGTAGCTCAAATTTTCCTTCTCTCTTGTACCATAAGCCATAGTCCTCGGTGTTCTTCAGATATCTCAAAATTCTTTTGACAGTAGTCATATGTGATTCTTTTGGATTAGCAATAAATCTTGCAACTATCCTCACTGCATGTGCATCTGGTCTAGTGTCAACAACATAAATTAGTTTTCCAATCATTTATCTATATAAGATTTGGTTTACCTCATTTGTCTTGTCTTCTTTTGTCAGCTTGCATCCAGTAGCCATAGGTGTTCCAACTGGATTGGAATCTTCCATCTTGAATATCTTTAGCACTTTCTTCATGTATTTGGACTGAGTGATGTATATCCCTGCATATTTTTGAAGAATTTGTAGACCAAGAAAAAATTTGATCTCCCCAGACATAGACATTTCAAATTCCTTTCTCATTTCATCAACAAAGGATTTGCATAACAATTCATTTCCCCCAAAAATGATATCATCAACAAAAATTTCAGCAATCAGAATATTACCATCGATATCTTCTTTTAAGTATAGATTGTTATTTTCACTTGTTCTAACAAAGTTTATGCTAATGAGATATGAGTGAAGTATTTCATACCAGGCTCTCAGTGCTTGTTTTAATCTATATAAGGCTTTCTATAGTCTACATACCATGTTTCTCTTGTCTGGATCAGAAAACCCTTCTGGTTTTTCAATGTATACCTCTTCTTCAAGTATTCCATTTAGGAATGCAGATTTGACATCCATTTGGTATACCTTGAATCCTTTAAATGTAGCATACACAAGTAAGATTCTAACTCCTTCTATTCTAGAAATAGGTGCAAAGGTTTCACCATAATCAATACCTTCTTGTGCATATCCCTTGCATACTAATCTTGCTTTGTTTCTAGTGACTTCTCCATTCTCATTCAACTTGTTTCTGAATATCCATTTGGTATCGATGA
>MU225951.1:3914564-3929906 GCA_018584345.1 Thuja plicata | reverse complement strand
CACATTTTCTTTGCAGAGGTGCAGGTTTTGACATCTTCAAACTCAGCATCAGAGAGTGATGATGCAAGTTCTATCATCATGCAGTTATGCTCATGCTTGACTCTTAATTGCTCAAGAGTATGAGGTCCTATAGGAAACACATATTCAGTATCTAAGTATTGAACAATATCATTTCCAATACCTGATAGGTGGAGTCTTATTCTACTTTTCCATGATGCAAAGTTGTCTTTGTTCAACTTGGGCACATCTTGTCTGTTCATCTTGTGATCTTTTTCTTAAGATGTTAAACTCTCTTTCGAAGCACATAATCTCTAATATGAATTGTTAGTAATAACTTAGAGGGGTGGTGAATCAATGGCCTCAAAAATATTTCAATAATCAGCCATTAAAGTTTAGTACCACAAAATTATACCTCTAGTTATCTTCAGTCCTATAAGATGAATGCCTCCAAATACTTATATTAATTTACTACTGCTCAGAACTCTTTGTAAAACCTTCTACTGTAGATTTACCGAATAGCAGTCTGTTAATTTACCAAAAGACAGTCAATTATCTAGAGTATACCGATCAATCCAATTAAGTTAAGTGTAATGAAAAACACTAAATTAATGACTCATAAACACATTGACACATGGACTTTAACGTGGAAACCCTGTTAAGGGAAAAACCACTTGGGACCGGTAACCCAAAATTTTCACTCTTCTAAAGTGAGCTCGGTGAAGAGCCGACCCTGTTAAAGGTTACAAACACACTTTTAGGTGTGACCTTGTTAGAGGATTTAAAATTTTAGTCTGTCACTTGATATCGGGCATCTCTATGCTACCATCCTTGATCAAACACTCACTTGGCCTGTCAATAGGTATCTGGTATCTCATGCTATCTTCATGATCAAAATTTTTGATACTCCATTGGATCTATCTAAATATAGAAAGGATCTTTAAATCTTACTTGGTTAAGAGACTTTTTGAATCAATGGTTAAACTGAAACAGTATGATATGTTCACATATACAACTTATACTTGTAGATTTTCATATCTATTGTAATCTCACAAAACTATTCTTATCAATATAACTATGTTTATACCTTTGCTCCACTTTGATTATGCTTGGTGATGTTGTGCTCTGTTGCTCAGTGTCTGTAGAATTCTTTAGCTCTTTCCTTAGCTTTTTTATCAGCACTGTATGATGTTTCTCTTCATCATTTTCTCTTCAGCATCCTCTTGTTCATTCCTTTACCCACACCAATTTTCAATGAATTGAGTTCTCTTTATAGACATGATATCATCATTGTTAGGTTCTTGATATTCTTGATCTTGGCATGATCAAAAATTATTGCCAATTAGATTTAAAGAAAAACTCATGTTTTATCTCACTAAAATCTTCTTTCCAACTAGACAAATCAGCTTTAAATCAATTATTCATCTCTAGCTTATCTTGTCGATGAAAACAATGATAACTACCAGTTAACTCTTTATTTAGCTCTGCCAGCTAGATACTTTGTCATTTCTAAACTCAAGTTAATTTTGGTTTAACTCTTCGATAGTGTCAGTCAACACTCCAGTTCTCCTCGAGCCTCTCCATTGGCTTACACTATGTTTTTGTCCGTCGGGTTTGCTTGTGATTCTGCTCGTCGGTTTTCTTTCTCGGGCATCACTGTGACTTGACTGTCGGTGATCTCTATCCATCGGGTTCCACTGACCGTTGGTGTTTGTAGTCACAATGTGAATTATTGTCTTTTATGCTTATAGAAAGCATAATCTTCATCTCTCTGATTCTCTGAAGCTGTTGACATTTTGATTATAACCGATTAGATTATATCAAGTTGACATCAATGACAATACAATCCATTAACTGATATAATGTCTTGCATGATCCTACTCCATTTTGATTATCAACTTTAACATCTTCAAACATTCAATCAGTTACATGTCATCAGATATAATGCAAACCAACAAAACAGGCACAGTGCAAACCAAAAGAAGAAAATAGTGCAAACTGAAAGACAGTAAAACTGATTTTAGAACAAACCGAGCATTAGACACCGAAAGTCAGTTATAGCCCGCAAAAAGTGGATCTGACTTCCACGTCAAATAAAACATTCATATTCTATTTATAGAGTTTTGTTTTTTTTTTAAACCATTACTTAAGGGACAATAAACATTATTGTAACTGTTTTAATCAGTCTAACTAATTTAAAAATATGCAGACTACGAGATCTAGGTAAAGTTGTAAACATGTGATCATAGAGTTAAGTTTATTTTATGTGAAACTTAATTAGGTCAAATTTATCTTATAAATAGATGTTGTAATCATCCTAAATAAAAGAGGAGAGGGTGAATCTAGCCAACAAGCACATCTATGGATTAGACTAAGAGTTTCAAGAAGTAGAATAGCAAAAGGTGAATTTGGTTATCAAGAACCAAGAACATAGGCTACCGAGTAGCAGAGGTATTATTCAATCACAATAGGTGATACACATATACATGTAATCTTGAATGGATCTGTAATCAGCAATATTATATTTCATACAATCAATTCAAAGAGTAATTTGCTTATATCCTAATAGGTGAAGCAAAAGTAAAATCCTTTCAAGGAAGGTGGATTTAACAAGCCTTTGTAAATCTCTTAACCGAGTGCACACTAAACAGTGTTGCAAAAGATCTTAATAGAGTAGACTTTAACAGGTCTCCATAGATACTCCTAATAGGGTAGATCATCAGAAGTGATCAAAATTGTAAGCCTTAACCAGCCCCTTTCAATCTGCAGATAGTGAAGAATTTATGGGTGCCATCCCCACCGCAGTTTTTACCTTCTTACAGAGGTTTTCTGCGATATCATATCATGTGTTATGATTCAATTACTTTCATAAACATTTCTATGAATGTTCACATGTTTGATTAAGTTAAATAATTGATATTTCTTACACAAAGATAGTATAGATCAAATGGTTGGATGAACAATTGATTACATAAAGGTTAAAGGATAAAAGAGATAAAAAATTTAGAGGTACTAATTCACCCCTCCCCTCTCAGTACACACTTCCCATTATTTCCAATAACAACCACTTACAAGATAGATTTCTCTTCATTTTCATCTTCAAGTAGTACAATTTCTTTAATAAAGCTACCATCATTGGTTATTTGGCTGGTGTAGTTGATGGTTTCATTTCTTCTAAAGGTCTCCCATAAGATTTGGCCATTGTGGGAAGAGAGGTTAGCGACATAAAATTTTCTATCATGTATCCACCCATCCCCGTGTCTTTGATTTTAAGCTTCTTTTCCATTTCTTCCATTATATCTCTAGCTAACTCAAAGGTAGAAGCTTCTCGGTTATGTGGGATAAGAGTATCAGTCGATTGCTTTAGTGCATTACAAGCATAAGTGGCTTCTGCAAATATGGTGACTTCAACATCATTGAAAGGGAACTTGATTCACTAATGGTAAGTGGGTGGAAAAACTTGAATCTCATAGATCCATAGTCTCCCCACCAAAATATTGTATGTCGGTGGAAGATCTAGTACCTGACATGTGACTTCTATTTCTATAGGACCCACTCTGATAGGTAGACATATGAGACCTTTGGAAGATCTCTCTTGTCCATCAAATGCCTTTATTTTTATCTTCTTCTTTGGATCAATGACATGCTCTAAAATCCCAATTGTTATATCAAATTATAGGTACATATGTTCAACCCTGTGCCTCCATCTATCAAGACTCGTTTGACCTAACGCTTGTGGATCCTAACTTCAATGTGCGGGGGTAGATTATGAGGGTGACTCAAAGAATTGTCATCTTCTTCCAAAAATGATAGATAGTGGGGTGAGGTCAAGTGACCCACCATGGATTGAAACTGATATAAGTCCAAGTCCTTAGGTACATTGGCAGTTGACAAGGCTTTATCCAGAATCTCTCCATGAGCTGGAGATATTTTGAGCAGTTCAAAAATTGAGATTTGAGCATTCATTCTTTGCAATTTCTTGACAATGTTGTAGCCAACAACATGATATGAAACCATTTGTTTATAATTTTATGGTTTAGATGTGGTTATAACTAGTTTTTTGTTTGTTGATGTGGAAGTTTTTGAAGATCCTGATTTATTACCAGATATAAAAGGGTTGGAAGGTCCAGCTCCTCTTATGGTGACCTTTGCTTGTGTGTAGGTCACAACATTAGCCGATCTAGACTCTTTCTCTTCTTTCTTGAAAATAATGACATTTCAGTATTTAGAAGAGATTGGCTCAAGCATATGTATGATGTTATCATCATTGGCACCATATGTGTGATTGATTCTGGCACCTTCCTTGGATATTTCCCCTTTCTCATATTTAGGCAAGTGATTTTTAAATCTTTATGATTGGCATTCATGGCATGATTTCTGACTATAATTGTTTCACTATCAATGAGATCTTAGATCTCATGCTTGAGTCTCATACAATTTTCAGTCTTATGTCCCTTATTCCTATGGAATTCACAATAGTCATTATCGCTCCAACATTTTAGTTTCACCTCAGGTTCATATGGTCTAGAATTGTCTGGCAATGTGATCATTTTATTTTCTAGAAGAGTCTTGAGTGTCAATTTGTGTGATTACCCTAGAGGAGAGAAGTTATGCTTGTGTTTGACCCAATGTTTCTCTTTCATGAGATTTCTTATCCCTTTTGAAGGAGCTTTAGTTGTATTTTCAGCAGCTTTTAGGGATTTTGTGCCGCTTGTCAGATTGAAGACTGTTGGTTTCAATTTAGGAGCAACATGGTCAACTAATCCATCATTTACCATACTTTTATTTTTATTCCAATACTTGTTCTTGTCCTTGGAATTATAACTATATTTTTTTTCCTTATAAAGGGTGATTTAACCATTTTTTATAAGAACATCCTCTATTTTTAGGGCACTCTCCACCACCTTGTCAAAGGTAGGTGGAACTTGCATCTGTATGGGAAAATTCAATTCAGGGATCAACGTATTGGTGAATATATCCATCTTCTCAGATTCAGGTATGAGGCGCGGATATAAACAAAATACTTTCCTCCATCACTGAAGAAAACTCAAAAAAGGCTCTCCCATTTATTTCTTCATATTACACATATTAATCATTGTCACAAGATGTTGGATGTTATAAAAATACTGTTGTTAAAATAGATTGATTAGTTTGTCAAAAGTTTTGATCCCCATGGGTAACTTTGAAAACCACTCAATAGCTTGGCCACCCAGACTACGGGGAAAGAGATGCATGAGATACATTTGTTCATGCATAAATTATGTGCATAGAGCACATAACTCCCAAACGTGATCTTGTGGATTAGATTGACCAGAATACTTGTCAAAATTTGGGATCTCAACTCCACGTGGGAATGGAGGTAAGTACAAGTTTTTATCGAAAGGAAATGGACAAATGGTGTCTAGAGAATACTTTGTGGTTGTTTTCTCTTTTCCCTTTTTCATTTCCTATAATTCAGCTTGCAAGGCTTGCAGTTGTTTTGTTACCATTCTTTAAGGAGTTTCTCCCTCTTTAGAGATGATGTCTTTAGCTCTGTATTAAGGAGGAAGTTGGACTCCTTGTCGTGCTAGTTCGGGGAAGTATTGTTCTTTCTCTCGAGCCATGATGGTTTTCATAATTTTGAGAAAGTCTCTGTTGTATTTACATCTGGTAATATTGGCCTCATTGGGCTTGGAGTCACTTAAGGAGTGCTTGCTATCATTATCCTAGATACTAACACTGTGATGTCTACGTCTAGAACGTTCTCTCCCTTGTCTTTCCCCAAACATTTTTGAGTTATACTAGCTATCTCAATGAGAGATTGATTTGTTTGAATTTTTTGGTTGTTCTATGAAAAGAGGGTTTAATTCAAGTGTAATATGTTGTCTCTCTTCTTCTTAAGATTGTTTGAGAAAGCGTCTAGTTTGTATAGGCATGAATCAATTGATTGTCTGACAAGTGCTGAAGTAAAAAATGACATTTTGATTAAGTCTAAGATAGATGATGACAACAAGATAACGTCTAATTAAGAAGGAGATGAAAATTACTCAGATCTGAGTCATGGTTAAGAAACCTAGATAATGATGCACTTACGAATCAGAAAAAGGACAACAGACAAATAAGAATGAATTGATGACGATGATGGACTGGTAAAAAGACTAGATCAAAAAATCAAGACTCGTGATAAAAAAATTCAGACTATCAACTGACTATGACTAAATTGATGATCGACTATGACAACTCACCATTTTGAATTTAGTACTGTAGAAGACAAGACAAAATCTAACCATAGGTATGGAATTTATGAAAAAAAAGACTCGATTGTGCAAACTGCACAACAAACTGAGAGGACTAACAAAACTGACATAATTTTAGATTTTTCCAACTGACGTTTGAGGTTATTTTGTTTCATTTTTTGTTTTACTATTCAATTTTTCAGATTTTTTTCAAGGTTTGATTGTTAAGAATTAAAAGTGTACAAGCACAAAAAACATGCACGTGAAAAGACTCAATGACACCAGCACTTTCTAAACCCTATAGTTAATTGGCTTAGTGAGAAAATCCTCACTCACTGAATTAGGTACACACCCAATAGCTAATGATAATATGACCACCACCAACCATGCAATGGGTCTAATGACGTTGTATTATCCAACTCCAAATGCTAATGGGGGCACAAAATGACGAGTGTCTTAAGGGAGTTACTATCTCCCTTTCACTTGGATTATCCCACTTTCAGAGGTGAATAGAGTAAGATTCTACTCTATGTAGTCTAGTAAGGGTCTCGCTTTGAATAGATCCTCTATGTTCATGCAAGCCTGTAGCCCCAAAAATAACCTTGGCACAAGTATTCATGTAAACATGATTAAGACCTTAAGGGCCCTACCATATGCTAGGTGAGAGTCAAGTGTAAGATCAAATGTACCTGTCTTTTGAGGCTTTGGCCCCAAGAAGCAATTTTGTTTAACATGAGTTGGAGTGGTGTGGCTTACACCTCATGCTTACATGGGTTGTTCTCCAAGGGTGTATTTTTTGCCACTTGGACAAGCTCATCTAAAAGGTATACATGAAATAAATAGAAAATCTACAAGGGTCTAGATTTTTTATTTTCCCTCAAAGGGGAAAAGAGCATACTTTCCTACATTTTCATGCTTCTCAGACACACCAAGTCATTATTCATTTTAAAAATTCTTGCATGTGAGGTTCCTATAAAAGTATTAATGAAAGAATAATTCAAATCAAAAGTAATAAAATAGTAAAATCTTTCTATTTTGTCAAAAACCAGTGTAGATTCTTGTACGAGAATCTATAGGCATTGATACGACAATATACATGTTGCAATAAAAGAATTCATTGTAACTTGTACTATTCTATGAGAATTCTCATACAAGAAAACATAAACAAAGTGAAAAAAGAATCCCAAGACTTGCAAAATCAACTCAAAAGTGAGGCTAAAAATAGATGTTCTACCCCACAGTGGGCACCACAAATGTATCTGTGAAAATATAACTTAGCTAGACAACACAAACACTTCAATGAATCATTGCATGATTGATTAAACATGTTAAAATAATGAAGCACAAATCAATCAAAGTGACTCATTGCCTTCTAGTAAATAGGAGTATGAATTTTTCTCTCAGATCATCACAAAATCTAGTGACTATAGACTCTATCTAAATGAAGGATTTTAAAAGATAAGCTAAATGAGATGTAAGTTCATAAAAATTAAGCCAATATTAGTACATTATTTATAAAATAAAAGTAAGATTCCTACGATTTAATTATGCAAATGCAAGTAAACTAAATGAACAATGAGTAGGATAAGAAATTAACATTAATCTATCACCAACTCAAAAGTGTTTCTGTACTTCACAATCCTCTCTTTTTAGAAGAATGGAGGCTTGATTATATATAAATCCTCTTGAAAATGGATGGACAAGATTGATTAATGATCGAAGATCGAGATTGATCCCAAACTAGCATAATCCATGTGCAACTAATTTGATTGGTCGAGACTCAAAGTTGAAGAATCAATTAACTCAAATGATTAATTAGTCATTTTGAAAGTTACCAAAGTTGATTAGAAATTTTCTAAATTGAATGGCGAGTTAACATAATTGATTAAATAGTTAACTGATTTTCTTCCAAAATGATGAAGAAATAATGCTTATTTAACTGAACTTATTTGATTTGTTTCCATTATAATAATCAGTTGAGAGAACTAAACTGATTTGATCAATCAATTAAGTAATTGATGACTTAAGAATGCACTTTTTAATTTATTTAAATGGTTTAATGCATTTTCCTCCAATTTGTGATTATATAATTATTTTAATCCCTTTTTGTGATTAATTGACAATTCTTATTTATTTAATCAACATCCTAATACATTAATTAACTAAATAGTATAAGGTTGATTTATTGTCAACAACATTAGGATTTATGAATTAATTAATTAAATAGGATCAAGTGCAATGATTGAATGAGACCTAGAGTTTAGGTCAAATCAGATTCACAAGTTGAATTGCCTTAGATTAGGACTTAGGGGTTTTAATCTAGATTATATTTTTCTTGATGAACAGTCGAAATTAGGGGCTTAGGTTTTTGTAGACCATTTTTGGGTGATTACACTTGCATGGCTAGTGTTATAACTAAAGAACATATTTACACAAGAAAATTGCAGCAAGATTCCTATGATGAAACTGATTTGATGGCCAGAATGTAGGAAACAAGGTAGGAAGCAACTGAGAGGGGGGGTCAATAAGTTGCATCCAAAAATGTAAATACTTTAGAATCCTTAAAACCTTAAAAATTTAAACCCTTATATATGATTTATAATGATATGAGTAAGTAAGCGTAAATTAGAAAATATCCACAACACAACACCATAATTTTTTTCGTGGAAACCCAAATTAGGGTGAAAACCACAGTGGGGCTTCAACCCACAATAAGATTAATACCTTGTTAAAAGCATAAGCTTATTTCATATGAGGAACGCACATGCATTCAGACACACTACCTAGAGCTCATTGCTCAATTATTCTTGGGATCTAACCCTAAGTAAGAATTATTATCTTACAAACATAAATCAAACTCCAATCTAATGAATTTCTGAACCGTATAGTAACATCTAATTATGCCTTGGTCAGGTCCATTGAAGTATAATAAGATCCCTATTGTAATCCTCTATGGATCCTTCAAATGATCAATTCAACCTTCACTATATTTGTACAACAGCTCCACAAGCAATGTCTGGTGTCCACAATCAATCCTTCTCTTGCACAACCACACTTTTCCCTAATTCATCAATCCTTATATCAAGAACAAGTCAACAAATATCTAACCTTAAATTTCTATCTCACCGTGCCAAAATCACTGACCTTGATCAAAGAGACTCTTATACAATATTATTTGATCCATAATAATCACCTTGAGATCATAACTTTACTCTAAAACATTTTATCGGTCGCCCATAAAAATTTTTACTAATCAAGTCGACCAAGAACATAATAAAACTTATCACCAACTTAAAATTCCCTCCAAATCTCATTACCTTCATCAATGTAGATAGAAGTAAATGGAATGAGATCAAATAATTTTGAGTTGACTAGATCCATTAGGCAAGGCTTCCCTCTTTCTCTAGCCCTATTTGCAATAGTTGTTGATGCAGTAGGCTATATGATCTCACATGATTTGCTCCTACCAAGAGTTAGAGGATTTCAAATTCCATATGGTAAAGAAGTTACCAATGTGCAATTCATTGATGACATACCATTATTACTAAGGCTAGAGGTTGAGAATCTAATTACCTTTATGAAAAATATCAACTGGTTTGTGCAACCTTAGGTAGTAATATATCAATAGAAAATTCCATCTTCTTAGTATGGACAAAGGAACCTCCGCTTTGGCTATCCCAATCGAATTTTAGATGGGAGGGGCCAGACTACCAAGATAAATATCTTGGCATTCCATTCTCCATAAACCCAAATACGAAAGCAATGTGGGAATGGGTAAAGCATAGAGTAGAAAATAAATTGAACAAATGAGACAGTACCTGTCCATGGTATGAAGAGTATAGTTTTTCCAAAAAAATTGTCTTCCTATTCAATTTATTACTCCCCAGCTTGGCTTTTTTATCACTATCAGTTTAATTTTCTACAAAAAATCATAAGGGACTATCTATAGTCTAATGACAGGGGTAACAAAAATGGGCATGTTGTAATGGTGTACTAGAGAAAAGAAAAATGGGGGATTAGGTCTGAAAGACCTAAGACTCCAAGGAATTTCTCTTGCCACTAAGTGGATTGTGAAATCTATGGAGGGAGATGAGCCATGGAAAATATTGATTAGAAATAATATAATAAGGGTTCTCCCTAAGAAAGATAGAAAATGGCTAAACTTGTCATTAAATGACATCCTTGCAAGAGAGATTGAGTTCAAAGTGCAAGGATCATCAGTGTTCAAATCACTATGAAAAGGATGGGACTATATAAAACAATTTATTACTGATAATAAGGTGGTTCACTGCAATAATATGATATGTAGCAACAATTTTATCTGGTGGAATCTTAAATCCAAAGAAAAACCTCTGCATTATTGCAAGGGTATTCAGCTGGGTTGTGGAACAAAAAAGGAATTTCTCATATGGATAATATCATTTTAGAATGAAACACTCACTGGCTAGGAAGACCTGAAATTTAGTTATGACCTACCAATATCTCAGTATAGAACATTCTTTATTTTGAAAGATGCTTGTAAAGACCTTAATCTTCCTAAAGACTTCTATATGGACAATAATTTTCTCTTACTCTTTATATGGTATGATGGTATGCTGCTACCCATAATCAAGTCTAAAGAGTTGAATGCCCTTCTTACTAATGATAATTCCATCCTTTCTCATATGAACACCTGTTGGAATCTCTGTCTTGAGTATGATGAGTGGTCCATAATATTTTACATTCTATGGTCTTCCCTTGCAGAGCCAAAAATAAAATGCTTCCCATGGCGGCTCCTCTTGCATAGGATTCCTTTCAAGCTCCCGATGACATGTAACTGATTGAATGTTTGATAATGTTTTTTTTTATCGATAATTTTAGATATTGTATTGATTTAGAAAAAGAGGTTACATATTGGCCATCCAAGGCATTACTTTCCAAGCTATGAAAAATAGACTTTGCTTCGAAGCTTAACTATTATGGATATCTATGAAAAGGTAAAAACTAAAGAAGAAAGACCTCTATTAACAGATGTCTACATACAAAGATGAACAGACCAAAAAAACCTCCTAAGGTTCGACTGTGGGAACCACTTTGTTGCATCTCCTTTGGTAAAGTTCGCGAAGGCTCCCCACTTATCCACAAGTGCCCCAACTCGGGTGTTGTCACCTCCACCTCCACTCGGTCCGGTGGCCGGTTTCAGTTCTACTCTGGCCTGCCTAGCTATAGAGGCCCTTGCTCCCCGCCTAGTGATTGGTAGTTGCCTTTATGACTAGTGGTCAGCCATCTTCGTCTAGGGCCGCGGAAGACTTTATGGGAATTCTCTTCCTTTTTTGGGTCATGAGTTTAGCCTCTACCTTTTCCAATTCCACCATGTTCTTCTCTAGTTTTGTTAGCAGTTCCTTCCACCCACCCAATGCACATTCCAAGTGGACATCTTCTGGTCTATCTATCGACCAGACAACAGCGGTTGCAGCCCATGACTCCTTCCCACCATTTGGAAAGGCCCATCACTCATTCGTAGCCCCAGACCAACCTCTACCCGCTCAATGATTTCCTCCACACCACCTACCCATTTCACAACCATGCATTGCCTGATAACACTCCTTACTTCTGCCTTTGATTCTGCAACCATCAGAGTGAGAGCCACAAACACAAATGAGATATCCAGATTTGTTCTTGGCCGCCACCCTTTCTGCAGAAAATGTTCTCCAAGGATTTCTCTGATGGTTGTCCAAAATTCATCTCCCTCTCCTGTAAAGATATGGCTCAGCCTATTCAAAGTGATGGGAGTATCAAATGCGTGAATCTGCCCATTTGTTGACTGCGATAAATTTGCCTCCATAGCTCTGATATTGCCACTCTGACTCAAAGGATGCGACCTTGTTGATGTCGCCAGTGTCTTTAACTTGCCTTTGAAGCCTCTAGAAATAGATGATATTTCCATCAATTTGTCAAGAAATCATCATTTCTCTTAACTCCCTCAAGTATGATCTTGACCTTCACATACCGTGAGATCTCGAGTTGGAGATTTCTAATAATTACCCTCGCACTCTTCCCATGATAGCATTTGAGGCTTAGTTTCATGAAGACCTTCCACGTAATATGGTGGTGTGACTTGCATGCTCGGTTATTAGGAGAGAAGCCTCGGTAATGATTGCACCCCTGCATATTTCCTAATATTATTAATTATTCATGAAGTCCTCAAAGATTTCAAAATTATCCTCAAGAGATCCATCTACTCCCACATTTGAGAGTTTATCGGCCAAATTGTTTGCCACTCTTGGCACATGTGAGGTTTTAAAATCTTTGAACTCTACTAGCATTCTCCTAAGCCTTCTGATATGCTTATTTAGGTACCATGTGTCCATATGACCCTTATTAATTCCATTTATGACCAAGAGGGAGTCACCTTCCAGATGAACTTTCCTAAACTGGAGTTTTCTCGCTATGAGGACAGCTTCAACTACAGCTAGGCATTCTACCTTGTTATTTGTACCATTTCATAACCTTTTAGCACCTAGGGCCATAATGTCCCCCTTATCATTTAGAGCTATATATCCAATTCCAAAAGTGCCAGGGTTGCCTCGCGAGGCACCATCAAAATTAATCTTAATCCATCTGGGGGATGGTGGTTGCCAATTGTTTCTATACTCACCTTCATCCTTGGAAAGAGGTTGAGCCATCACACTCCCATTAATGGACCAATGTTTGATAATGTTAAGTTGAAGATAATGTAAGGCATTAAATTAGTTAATAGTTTGTATTGTCATTGATGTCAACTTGATATCATCTGTACAGTCATGTACATAATGTCAAAGACTTTAGAGAATCAATGGAACAAAGGTTATGCTTTTAGAAATGCATAAAATTCAAGTATTCACTTAGTGACAAACAACACCGATGGAGTGTACACCATCAGTAAAGGCAAAGAAGAACAGTCAAAGTGATACCCAATGAGCTAAAGTATAGTGTTTCCCGATGAAGCAAAACCACACGAAGCATGACAAGAAAAGTCAGAAGGTTGCCCGACAAGTAAAATTCCAATGATGCCCAATGGATGCAGATCCTGAAGCTAACTGGAGTCTCACCGATGGAACTGTCAGTTGTCACTGACAACTAACTACAGAGGTGACCAATAGAATAGAGAGTTTAGAAAATGACAAAATATCTAGCTAGCAAGAGTTGAAGATAGACTTAACTAGTTGTTTTATTCGACCAGAGTTAATTGATTGATTTAAAGATGATTTGTACAGATAACAAAAGGTCCAAGCCATAAAGACTCAAATTTTTTGTGTTTTCCTTTATCCTCTACTCTTTGTTTTATTCGACCAGAGTTAAGTGATTGATTTAAAGATGATTTGTACAGTTGGAAAGAAGATAATTATGAGACAAATCAAGAGTTATGCTTTAAATCTAATTGGTTGGATTGTTTTTCACACCAAGAATCAAGAATCAAGAAACAGTGAATATCATGTCGATATAAGAGACAAGCTCAATTCATTTATGAATGGGATTAAGGGGAGTGAATAGAAAGAGGATGTTGAAGAGAAACTGATGAAGAATAAATTCATACAATCCTGATCAATCAAGCTAAAGGAGAGATAAGGAATTCTACAGACACCGATGAACAGTGAGCACAGCATCATAGAGAAAAAAGTGTGGAGCACAAAGAATTGAATTGATACATTGATTAGAGAGGTAATGTACTTAAATAGATCTAAAAATATGCAATTCAAAGTTGCAATATGAACAGGTCATAGTGTTGAAGTTTAACCATTGAAGCATCAAGTCTCTTAACCGAGAAGGCCTTAACAGTCTTCTATATATTGAGGTACATCCCAAGGAGTGCCAAAAAGGTTGATTCATGAAAGTAGCATTGGACTTGCCCGATACCTATTGACATTCTAAGAAGGAGGCTGATTCAAGGATGGTAGCAATAGATTCCCAATACTAAGTGACAAACTCTATGTATAAAATCCTCTAACAAGGCCGCACTTAACCATGTGTTTGTAACCTTTAACAGGGTTGACTCCTAACATGGCTCACTTCAGAAGAGTGAAAATTTGGAGTACCGGTCCCAGTGGTTTTTCCCCTAACAAGGTTTCCACATTAAAAATTCATGTGTTATGTGTGTATGATTCATTTCTTTATTGTTTTGTATCTGACATAGTTAACACTGGATTGATCGGTATACTCTACTTATTTATTGAGTTTTGGTAAATAGTTATACTACTTATCATTAATCAAGGAAGAATAAGGATTGACAGAGAACACCGACAGATAGTTAATCAATATAAGTATTTCATGGCATGCATCTTGTAAGGACATAATAATTTGAGGTTGATTGATTGGTGGTTAAGTTTGAAGGATAAATTTTGAAGCCACTGATTCACCCCCCCCCCCTAGATATTACTAACAATTGGTATCAGAGCTTGTCTGCTTAGAAAGGAAGGTTTCAAGACCTAAGTCAAGATCACAAGATGAACAGACGAGATGTGCCCAAGTTGAACAAAGACAACTTTGCTTCATGGAAAAGCAGGATAAGACTCCACTTATCAGGTATTGGTAATGATGTTACTCAATTCCTAGATACTAATTATGTATTGCCCACGGGATCATTAATAGTAGATCAATTAAGAGAGAAGCATGAACACAACTGCATGGTCATAGATCTTTCTTCCTCACTCTCTCATGTTGAATTTGAAGATGTCAAGGATTGCAAAACTGCAAAGAAGATGTGGGACAAATTGAAGCTTGTACATGGAGGTGATACAAATGTTATGAGAGCCAAGGCAGAAAGCCTTAGAGGAAAATTTGATGATCTCGGAATGAAAGAAGGAGAAAACATCACACAGTACAGCACAAGAATAAAAGAAATAGTCAATGCTATACGAGGAGTTGGAGGTACACTTGAAGAGGAGACAATGGTAAGTAAAATCTTAAGAACCTTACTGCCTATATATGATATTAGATTTTCTGCCATTCAAGAAATGAGAGCAGTATCAAACAATACAGTTACTGTTGATAGTTTAATTGGTAGACTGAATTCATTTGAGATGAATAACTTTGATAATAGTGTCTTACCAAACTTAGAGTCTGCATTTAAGTCTTCTATGAGAATAAGCAAATCAAGTCATAGACACACATC
>MU225951.1:3897123-3907614 GCA_018584345.1 Thuja plicata | reverse complement strand
GGATCACTCAAAATTATTAATGATTTATTATATATATATAGCTGAATATTGAGGTGAAAACACTCACTAGAGAGAAAATTTGGGATCACTCAAAATTATTAATGATTTATTTTCTCTAATAAATGGGGGATGTTAAACAAATACCAAACTAGGACTCGACGATGCCTCCTTTCCTATTCGGAAAACATCAAAACTGTAGAGAATACATATCGTCATTAAAATTGTATGTACAAGTCCCCATGGGTGTGTTCTTAATCAATATCTCCCAATCCTGGTGTAGGAAGATACTTATATCCCCTTCTCAACTGACTCTCTTCACAAAAAAATGATGACACTTGTTAAGCTGAAAGGACCCAAGAATCATATTGCTTTCGATGAAGTCATCAATGACATAAGCTTGAAGAAAATAATGTTATCCTCTCACTTCCTGATTGTAAGAGTGGTATATATAATCTTGGGGAAATAATTTATCATCAATATAGATAAATATAGATTTAGTTCAGATATTATTGCTATGTTCATAGCACCTGTCATTCAAGTGGACCCAGACAAACAAGCAATTGGTTGGTTATGCACATGTATCTTTAAAAGAAAGTAACTAGGGGATCTGGATAAAGTGATCATTAATATTATAGGGGACCCAACCATCTCTAAACCCTCCTTCTATGATTCCCCCGTAATTGGTGGAAGACCAGCTCTATCATACCCTATTTTTTTTACAGAAGATCTAGACTCTTTTTTAGAATGGACACCCACGATAAGAAGAAATATGGATTTATTGTTTCACTTTATGCATGTGAGAAGATCCTTAGATGATACCTGGTATGAAAATTTTATTAAGGATGAGCTGATAGGAAGTTGGGAGAAGGAAAAAAACACGTATATAAATTCAGAAAACTCCAAACTGAAAAAAAAAAAAAAAAATCATTCAAAGATATGGACTCTCCTATGGATTCAAGCGGCTAAAATTTTTTATAAATAGCTTGAGATTGGATACATGTTAAGATAAATAAGAAAGGTAAATTGATATCACTTTGTGTATTCCCCTTTGTAAGGTTTAAACGACATATATTCTTTGTCTGAATGATGTTATAATATAATTGTAATAAGGTTTTATATAAGCTTAAGCCCTGGCAAGACACAATATTTTTTTGCAATCCTGTGATCCAAAAGGCAACATTATTAATTAATATAGGTCGGATTAATAATTTTCTTTCATACAAATAGTAATGTAGCAACAAATAGAAAAAATAGGAGATGATTTTAACACTTTATGTTTTAAGTAACATTCTATCCAGAATGTTCCATGCGCACAAACAGAATAAAAAATAGGTTGTAAACAAACAGAAACATTGCCAAACAAATATTGGTATGATAAGTATTACAAATACATATATAGGCATAGTATCTTATTTAGGCATCTGAGAAGGATTATATAAACTTCCATGTCTCTTTGATATTCTATAACTTTAAGCACTGAGCAATATGCCCTTTTGACTACCAGGTGGTTTGGGTATAGTTCTAAGGGTCTTTATCTTAAAGTCAACATTGAAGAGAACCCTTTCTCTGTGATGACTTAAAAATAAAATCCTTCAGGGCTATATCTTTGAATTAATGATATGTGCTAGATGGTTTGGCACTAACAGATGGTTATGTCTATTCTGGGTAATGAAACAAATGAATTCATAAGAACAACATTGGGTGGTAAGATGGAGGAAAAAATGCTAAGGTCTGAGGCAAATCTTAAAAGAATTGCAGAGCAGAGCTTCAACATCCTAAAAGCCTCCAATGAGCATATTAAGATTGTCATTGAAAATATGGAAGAAAAACTTGAGGGAACAGATGTGGCCAAAACTAGCATGGAACAAGAGCAAAAGCCTGGAGAGGGACCTGGAAAGAGGACTAGGGAAAGTTCTAAGAAGAAGAAAGAGAATGAAACTCTGACTAATCTCCAGAAGATAAAGGAATATGCTACAAAGATGGAGATCCTTGAGTTCAAAGTGGCTAGCCTGCTTGTCTAACCACCCTAATTTGGTCTGCTACGACTAAAGACCCTATTTGCCCTAAGTGGGATCATACCCTCGATTATGTCCAAATGACTCTGTTACTGCTTGGCATAATTCTTTGAATCAATTTAATTTCCTAAGGTGATCAAAATCACTAAGTTAATTGCTTTAGCCAAAATTCATAATCGATCAAATACATGGCTAAAATGATTAATTTACTAGGAATTAAATAAAGTCCTAAATTATTTTCTCACTTGCAAAAGAACCAATTCCCTTGCTTGATTAATCTAATTAATTGGCTATAGTCCTTTAATTATTAAAAATCAATTAAGTTGTTTAAATAATTAAATTTTCTATTTTTGAATGAATTAAACAAGTTTAATTTATTTCATTAATATTCCTCTAAACCCCCAACCTAACCCAACTCAACCACTTGGACCCTAGGTTCAAACCTTTCCCAACTCTTTCACCCTTTCTAAGCATTCTTCTAATCCTAATCTAATTCTAACCCCCCTTCCTAATGATGTCACATTCCATTAAGGAAGTGATTAGGGACTCAACCCACTTGAGAAAGTCAACTTTCTCAAGCCACTTGAGAAAGTCAACTTTCTCAAGCCTAACTTCTTTAAGCACCAACTTTCCAATTTGAGCCTTACTCCCTCCCATGCCTCTTAATGAATTTCATTAATGACCCCTTAATGGATACTCCCTCTTGCCCATCCCTCATTAATGTCCAAGGCATTAATGTCTCTTACACTTCATTAATGACTTTAGGGGCTCCATTAATGAACCTTGTCTCCCCTCTCTCTCTCCCATTCTTCTATAATTTGAAGAGGTTTGGAACTCATAATAAGCCTTAATTTTTGAATAGTAGTGTTTTTATGCCAAGATTTTGAAGGAATCTCAAAGCATTGTTATGCTACCCATTCCTTCATAGCTTCATGCACACTCGATAGTTACTTTCATGCATGGTTATAATGCTCATTTTTAGACTAATATGCATGCTTAATAATCAAATAGTTGTTTTAAACTTGAATCTTTCATGCTAGGTTGTTTATGTCACTGGTATTAGCATAATCTGAGGGTTGTTATGTTATTTACTACACTCATCCTAGTTAAAAAGCAATAGGTTGATGTTAGGGTTTGATATGCTCACTAACCTCTATTTAGCACTAACAGAATAACTTATTGAAGTGTTGTGTTGTAGGTAACAGGTGCAACATTTGACACACACATTTTTGGCACCCACCGTGGGGCCTGATTTCCAACTTGGTCCCATTTTCTAATCATTTTTCCTCAATTTGTCATCCCAGTTTTCAGGTCTAGGTCCGTATTTGGTCAAGAAAGCTCGTATCTGGTGGATTTTCTCATACCGTGACTTCCTAGTCCGTATTGTGGTATTCTAGGCTTGCACCCAGGGTTTCCTAGATCATATTCGGTTCTGGCTCATATCTAGTAACCAGAAGTTTGTATCTGGTAGCATAAGTTTGCATTCAGTTTTCTACATCGCATACCAGAATTCTTGGCTCGCATCTAGTTAAGATCTTTGTTGTCTTCATTTGCTTAATTCTAACACTTAGCTAGTTGTGTTTCTTAACATCTTAAGTAGCTTAACAAGTGATTGTAGGTTCTATTATGGCAGATAATTTTTAGTTGTTTTCAAATTCTAACCTCTTTCAAAGTTTTCCAAACTTAAGACCATTTCTCTACACTTGCTAAAACAACCAGATAATATGCTCTTTTCCTCTTGAGGAAAATCAGAAAGTAAGATGTTGTCTTATCATTTGTGATGAAAATCTGGGGTAAATGAACAAGGAAATCACATTGTATAATTCTTTTGGATCGGTAATTGAACAAACACAAAGCATTTAAATATTGGGGGATAAATAAACAACTACATCATATAACTTCTTTTGGGACACAGAAATTGAACAAGAAAACTAATTAAATATTGTGGTTAAATGAACAAAGGCAAACTTTATTTTCAAGCATCATGTTTTCATTAAATAGGAACACCTTAAATCAAGCACAACATTGCTTGAGAGAATGAACTGTTTGCTTGATTTTGTTTTAGGAGAAAACGGCTTAGATTAGGAGAGTATGCTCTTCTTCAGAAGAAGAATCAGAAATATAGACATCCAAAGCTCACCAATCCTTTGTATGCATATTTAATAGTAGAGGGTCTGCCGGTTGAGAAAAAAATCTCTCGAGAATGACCCAAGTGAGGATAGGTTTTACGCCAACCCTTCCAACTCACTATAAATAGTTGCTTCCTCATAGGCTAAAGCCTTGGAAGACAGAGTCAGTTTTGTTCATGGAATTTTGACATCATTCCTTGAGCATGCTTGGGTATGTGTAGAGCGGAGCCACTTGAATCTTTCTTGTGAGACTACACATATTCTGGTACTCATAGGGATATACGCCTCAATTTTGCCTTGTGCAATTCTATGGGGGATAGTTTCGAATAGATTGCCCAATAATAGACAACAATTTCAACTAAAAGAATTCTTGATTCACCCCTGAAAGGGTGATAATCTTTGTGCAAGGAAAAAATTAATTTCCCCAAGACACTCATCATATCATGCCCTCACTTGCGTTTGGAGATGGCTAATACAGCATCATGACTGGAGCCATTGCATGCTTGGTGATGGTTGTATTCTGATTAGCATTTGAGTGTGTACCTAAGTCAACAAGCAAAGATTTTCATCCTCCTTCTAGAAAATAGGAACAAAATGTGTGTCTGTTTCACCTCCCTAACAATACAACATTGTTTAATATGTTCAAAAAGCCATTAAAAATATAAGCTCCTCAAAACAAGCAATAAATTTCAAAACCTAGAGTACAAGTGTTTTTCACACACTATGACACCTCTTAACACAATCTGGAGACAAACAAATTCACGCACTTTGAAAATGTACTTTCCAAAAATGAATCAAAATCTGACAGTCCATCATAAGCTTGTATCCTGTATTTCCTGGTTTGTATCTGGTTTCTTGGGTCACATTTGGTCAGCATTAGGTTGCATTTAGGATCCTGGTTCACATTTGGTATTCAAGATCCACATCTGGGGCATCAGAGGTTTGTATCCAGGGTTTCCTGGGTTGCATTGTGAGGCTCACATATGGGACAGTGGGCACTTGTAGACCTATTTCTTAGAAAAGGTTAGTTGGTTAATATACCCTTTGGGCTCTTTAGCTGGTTCCTATTGTCTTTTCTGGTCTCCCTGTTGAGGTTTCAAAACTTTTTCAAATGTCTACCTTGCATGCTTAGTCAGTCTTTCATAATCGGTTCAATACATGTGGTATATCTGCTTCTTACAAACACTTGTTTCCCAACTCACTATCAGGTAATTCTAACCCTCTGATGTTGGAATCACTACTCCCACCCAAAACTTGAATGATACTTCCTCCTAGACACACTCGCTTGGACGATTTGAGACTCTACTTGACACTATTGGGAAACGTTGACAAACGTTAAGACACAACTTCATGGTTAACATAAGACGTAATAAGTACACATCTAAAGGATAGAAAGTACCTCCTAAAACACCACAATTTCAAGGGGAAACATCTCATAGTTCCCTACTTGATCTAGACTCTCCACAAATGGATAGCGACACTCGCAGATGGAGTGAGGCTTTTGAGGAATATAACAATGGAAAACACCAAAAGCCCAAAGATACGGATGAGGAAGAAGAACCTACATTCAAACATCCTTTATTTGAGTCTGGTAGTGAGAATGAAATCACTGAAGAAGAATATGAAAAACTCAAACAGAGCAAGAGATTCCATAAAATAATGGAAAAGATAATTGACAAGGATAAAGAGAAATACTTCCTCCATCTACCATCCATGGGTGCCAAACTACCTAAGGATTACGATGTGGAACAACTCAAAGAAAAGGAGGTACAAACTCCTATATTTATTCTTTCCAAACAGCTTGCATTGATGCAAACAGATCTTACAAATCTCAAACAAGAGAAGACTAAACCAAAATCACCATACTCTTTGGACTCCATTTGTCCATTCCCCTTTGATAAGAGTATTACTATGATCCCATTTCCTCCTAATACAGAAAGACCAAAGTATGAAAAGTACACAGGAGAAACTGACCCACATGATCATGTGAGGGAATTCTGTGCTATGAGCATAGAATACATGCATGAACCTACATACCTCATGCGACTATTTCCAGTAAGTCTAGGATGTAATGCCATGGAGTGGTTCTCAAAGCTTAACCCTAAGGTCAAAACATTTGAGGAGCTGATTCAACGCTTTATCCAGCATTAATCTTATAACATATAGCATGATGTGACCATGATGGACCTATGTAATACCAAATAGAAGATTGGTGAATCATTTACACACTTCCTACAAAGATGGAGGAAGATCTTTGCACGATATTCAAGGGCCATTCCTGAATCAGAGAAGATGGAGATCTTCATTAATAACTTGGTGCCTGAATTGAACTATGCATTACAAATGCAAGACTCACCAAGCTTCAATAGAATGATTAAGAATGCCCTCCATATCAAGGAATTCATGGTCAAAAGGGGGGAGATCACCCTTCAAAATGAAAACAAAACCAACAACTCCAACTCCAAGCCTAAATGGTGGAAGCAAAACAAGAATGTTGTTAATGACAGAGTGGTTGACGCCTCTAACATTAACCCTAAACCTGAGGTGTTCAATCTGACTAATGGTATGCAGGCAAGCAAAGACGCCAAGGTCATGACTCCCATACCCAAAACAAACAATGATAATAGCAAGGGACAAACATGGACTTCAAAACCCCAAAGAACATTTACTCCTTTGGGAGAACCTCTTAAGACCATTTTAAAGACTCTATTGGATAACAAGCTTCTCACAATTCCTGATTCCAAACCATGGGAACCAGTGGTTAAACCAAGATGGTGGGATGATAATTCCTATTCTGTCTTCCACAAAAACAAGGGACACAAAACTAATAATTGCCTTAAACTTAAACATGTCATTCAAGACCTCATTAAAGGCGGTAAGATCAAAGTGGACAGACACACCACCATTGAGGATCATACGGCATTCAATAAACCATTTCCTAATTATGACAAAGGAGAAACATCTAAAGGGAAGAGTAATGAAGTGAACTACACCTATTCCAACAATGACAATGTGATCAATATGCTAGAAATTAAGAATGGATCAATTAATATGGTCACAATCAAAGGTGTTTCATCTCACTCAAATGTCGTAACACGAAGCCAAGCGCAGGTCACCATCAAAGGACCCCCAAAACTAGCATCAGCATCCATGGTTCCCACCATTACTATCCCCAAACCTGCAGCAAAACATGTGTTTACTATTCCTGGAGCAAAGTATGACTTGGTAGATCAATTACAATGAACCTCTGCCAAAATTTCCATTTTTTAGTTTCTCAAAATATCCACAGTACATAGGGAAATCCTAGAACAAGCTCTACATGCTGCTAACATTGCAAAGGATATTGATATAGACAAATTCCAAGCGATGGTCAATCACATCTGAGCGCCACATTACCTCTCCTTTTCTGGAGAGGATGATAAGTCATTGACACATCCACATAATCAACCCCTCCATATCAAAGTCCTCATTCATAAATCTTGTGTTCGACGCGTGTTGATAGATGGAGGCGTAGGATTGAATACTTGTACCCTTGATCTAATCAAGAGATTGGGTCTCTTAGAATAGACAATTGATTCTAGAAGCAAGATAATCATCAAAGCTTATGATGAGGAAGAAAGATCTTCTAAAGGTCTTATTGTTCTACCTATCAGAGTCGGAACAATTGAGAGGAATGTCATTTGTCAAGTTCTGGATCTACCCCTGGCCTACAATATCCTATTGGGGAGACCATGGATTCACGAAATGCAAGTTGTTCCATCCACTTACCACCAGTGTATAAATTTCCCACATAATGGGGTGGAAGTGACTATTCCTGTAGATGCTAACTATACTTGTAATAATATCAAAGCAGGTAGTATGATCTCGCATAACAAAGAGGATATGGATGTGATTGAGCCTGAAACTACCAAGGACATGGTTGTGAATATTTTTGGCAAAAACCTTAAAACTTGAAGACACATGTATGGGAGAATACAAGCTGGACATGACTCCACTGACAGAACTTCCAGTGTCACCAAGATCCTACGAAAAACCTTCCTCGACATTCACACCTACTACATCCAAGGAGCCAAAAGTACACAAAGAGACATGCATGGTAAAGGCATCCACATCTTCTTTAGATAACACAGAAGAATAGGTAGTCTTGGATTGGCTTTACAAAGGAGAACCGGTGGAAGCTGAGGTCAAACATGTAGAGATATGCCCAAAACAGTATGGAAAGGGATATTATTTCCTCAAAAAAATGGGATACAAAGGAAAGGGAACTCTAAACAACACAGGACAAGGGCTTATTGAGCCTATACCCATGGATTTCTGAAATACCAGAGACAAAACAAGACTGGGTTTTAATACTAAAACTGATAAACCCACTTCAAGAGATAGCCCAAACTCAGATAAAGGGAGTGATGAAATAGATGAACTAGAACAGTGGTCCTATGAAAGATTATTACATGTTGGCATAGAGGATCCCAGCTACCAAGGATAATGCTATGTACCTAGCTTTGAGGTAAGATCTTCACACCCCTTTGTTACCATAACCTCCCATTCAAGAGGTAGGAGACACAATAGCAGTTGGTCTAGAGATATCATTGATAGAAACAGTTACTCAAGACACACCCCGATAATAGGATTTACATCCTAACTGGGGGCAATTGGTCATAGTTTCACATATCCTTGATCTTCCCCACTTCGATCCACAGGTAGCTAACCAGGTATATCAAATAACCATTGCTGAATACTTAAACAAATATGATGATGAGGTCACCAACTCTCATGATTATGAATGGGATGAGCTATCTTTCACCACTAAAGATATTGGAATAGATACAATTCACATGTTTGCGGCACCCTTAGCCCCTCGTGAATAGCTTAACTGGTGATTACATAAGTCTAGAAGAAGAGTTCCTTCCCCCAATCATTGATGAAGAAACTGGTGATTACATAAGTCTAGAAGAATTTCAGAGGCTGCAAGCAAGAAGCCTCCTTTTACAGAGAGATGATGATAAGATTTCTACTGATGAGTCACTAGAGTTTGGTCCGCATATAACTAAAAATGACCCTTTTAATGATGATCTCACTGTTATTGATCTAAACATTGAAGAAATTAACTTAACAGAACATGTCATTTCGGTTAATGGTCTTGATGCTAACACAATGTTGTCTTTCCCAGAGTCTGACTCCCTATCATTGATACTTCCAGACCCAATTGATTGGACTAAAACAGATCCTACTCCTATCCTTGACTTTCCCAATGACTATACCCTAGCTTGCTATCTCAATACTTGTGAACCTTACCCTTCTTCCACCAATACAAGGAGCGAGAACATGTCACAGGAGGATATCACGTTTCTCAGTCAAAACTGAAAATTAAATAGAAAAGGAGGACTAATGGTGAAAACCACTTTGTGGCAGTGTCAGATCCTAAAATAGTAAAAAGAAAAGATGTATCCAATGATGAAAACCTCTCAAAGGCACCAAAGGATGGGATTCTTGATATCCTCCCCGAACACTTTCAAGAAAGGTCTTCAGTACTGATTGAACCAACATAGCCAGTAAATTTGGGCACCATTGAAGATCCTCAAGTAGTCCACCTTGCACAATCTTTGTTAGAAGAAGAGAAGAAATAGTTTACAGAGTTCCTGAGGGAAAAGAAAATCAACTTTGCATGGTCCTATACTGATATACCAGGGCTGGATCCTAATCTAATCATGCGCCACTTATCTATAGCTCCCAGGATCAAGCCTGTGAAACAAAAACTTAGAAAGATGCAACTTCATGTTGCATTATTCGTAAAAGTAGAGCTAGAGAATTTGTTAAAGCCAGATTTATCAGAGTCATTGCCTATGTAGGATGGATCTCTAATGTGGTCCCCATGTCTAAAACTGATAAATCTATCAGGATCTATATGGACTTCAGAGACTTAAACAAAGCATGTCCGAAAGATGACTTCCCTCTACCTAACATTGACATGATCATAGACCTCATAGCAGGCTACCAGATGTATTCATTAATGGATGGATTATCAGGCTATAATCCAATCAAAATTTCCCTTGAGGATCAAGAGAAAACTACATTTACATGTGCATGGGGAACCTTTTGCTGGAACGTCATGCCATTTGGGTTAAAGAATGCCGGTGCAACATATCAAAGAGCCATGACAACTATATTCCATGACATGATGCACAAGAACATGGAGGACTACATGGACGACACATTGGCCAAATCCAAAGAAAGAGGTACTCACATTGATGACTTAAGAAAGATATTGGATCATATGGAACAGTTCCAACTTAGGCTCAACCCAAAGAAATGTGCCTTTGGGGTCCAATCAGGGAAGCTCCTAGGAT
>MU225951.1:3873817-3884022 GCA_018584345.1 Thuja plicata | reverse complement strand
GTACATCAACATATAAAACAACCATACACATGCAAGTATGGGGTAAGTATATCATAATCTGAAATCAACATATAATAATCAACATGAAAACATCATCACATCTATCTATGCATATGATAAACCATAAAATAATAATCACCGTCAACTGAAAGAATAACAACTCACTTGAAATGTAGCCTAAAAGAATTCGTCCAATCAACTGAAACCAATGCCTAAAAGAGTATGGCATCACAACTTAAAGGAAAACATGAGTGGGTATTACATCAAGGTTCATAGATTATGGGCAATTATATAGAATTATCGATGAAACATTCCCTATGGAAAGCGTTGGAAAAATTCTTTGTAAAATATGACCTAAATAAAGAGATAGTAGATAGATGAAGGTAATAAAACTAATTAGAAGTATACATGTGTGTGTGTGTGCGCGCACCCACACACACACACACATATATATATACATATATATATATATATGGATATATATATATACATATACATATATATGTATGTAGATATATATACTGTAACACCTTGCCAAGGAACCCAAGAGGAATTAACCTAAACATGGTACTATGTTTGCAGAATTATTATTTTTTTAAGTTTACAAACAAGAACATACAACAAAGTGGAAGCAATTACCATTTACTCACATGAACCAATGCAAGCATAGATTACAATACTCAAGGGCTCCATGACGTAGAATTACGTAAGACCAAAACTCAACAAGATATCCATAACAAAATATTCTCATTAATAAAATAGATTACATAATAAACATCAATGAAATAATTACAAGATTACAACTGATACCATAAGATATACATCAAACCTACATCCTCTGCACATGTCGCAAGGTATGTGGTAATCACTTAATACATTAAGATTACAGTTATCTAGATCAAGTATCACATGCGATACGATCAATAAATATATAATAAGAAATGATAAGATCAAAACCTCCAAAAGAGAAAGACAAGTACAACCAAACCAAGGTACATCCAACACTAGAGCATGAACACTAAATCTCAAAATGGTAAAGAATCACTACCACCCATCCATGTGGAACTATAAAACTCCACCCCACCATGCTGAGGAGATAACAACAGACCCCACTCATATAACATAACAAGAAGCCAAGATCATCTAATCAAGGGGATCCTGAAACCTTACTAACTCAAGGTGTACTAATCATGCTGCAAAGCATACTCACTAATCTAGAGGCAACTGACACGCGTAGGAAACCTAGACTGTGTATAGGAAGGTGTCATCATATACCTCTAACCCTTACATCTCATCATGGTAGTCTCTCTATCCCCTGAAAATTAAGTGACCATATATGGTATCAATGACTCCTCAACTAGATGAAGCCATTAACTATGCCAGTACCATACCTTGCAAGGCGGAAAGAATCATCTCATCCTCCACCTTAGCCTTTACAAGCGCTCAAGCATGGGTGAGGTACCATAACTTATTAATACATTTTAAACCCCCCAATTACGTATTATGTAAGCACTTGATTAAGAAAACTTACAATAAGCGATCTTGGCTGCCACTTGTGGGGCCCAACACTTATTGCAAGCTACCCCCTACTACACAACTAGATAACCTACCCTAGGTTCACTAATCACACATTGATCCTGAAAGGGTACATATAAAGACAACCCCAAAATCCAGTTCCTCTCAAAACATCAGGAATGATCAAACATAACAAAATCTCAGAGTAAACACAACCATCATAAGAATAATTTTTAAGGTTGGGTACATAGATCATATCGGAACCAAAAATCAAGACACGACACTAAATATACATCCCAAGCCCCTATAATTTTCTAAGGTCATTCTAATTCTCGAACCAACATCAATAAATAACATAATACATTACCAGTTGATTAAAAATATATTGTAAAGACATGGCTCTACTCTCGCGCATGAATTTTTGCTTTTGCGCGACTGAATCACAGGACTCCCAAATACGGATCTTCTCGAAGATTAAATATGCTCAGAAAAGTTCTCTCTCTTCCTCGGCCTTGAACTCTATAGTCTATAATGATCTCCTGCATTCTTCTTGGAGCCTCAAGTATGACTCTACATCCTTTTCCCCTAGGATTCCTCCTAGGGTTTTTCCACGGGAAAGGCACCTTTTGGTAATGGAAGATCAATGGGTTCCTGCCCATTTACAAAATTCTAAACGGGCTCGCCAGTATAAAAAATTTGCATCATGTTCTTTCTACCCTTTAAAACCCTCCTTATCCTTACCCATTAAAAATATCTTCTTATGCATCTGCCCTCAGGATATTGAGCGAAATATGAAAGACCTAAAATATTCTCCTCCTCACAAGCGAACCAACAAAAACATTAAAATGAAGATTCTTCTAGGGTTTTGCACTCTGATTACTCCCTTCAATCCAGACATTCCTTTAAGCCTTCAGGAATTGTGTCCCCTCCTCAAACACATTACTCCCTGTCATATAGGAGAAACTATTTTAAAACCCTACCTCAGATTGACATGGACAATCATCATATACAGATCGCTCCATATGTGGCGTCACCTAAAAATGCAACCTATACTCCTCCTCATTGAAGAGATGCATTCTATACCATACATTGTCCTGTAGAGGAAGTAGTTTCCTTGGAGATCACTGATGGCTTAATGGAAAAAATGCAAGAGATTTGTGCATCTCTATGTGTGATTTGCAGATAGAATGGAGTAGGTTCTTCCTCTGAAAATATTGTGTTCTGGATAGAACAATAGATGAAAAATAAGGTAATTATTGTTCTTCTTCTTGAAAATTTCATTTTTATGATCTGCAGCAACAAAGAAATTAAAGAAAATTTTCTCAGGGAAGGATGCCCTAGTTACAAAAATATTAATTCTACAATGCTAGATTGGGTTCCTTTTTTCAATCCACTTAATTTAACTGATTTCCAACTTGAAAGAATTATTCTACTTAAAAACATGTCGGTTGAATTCCTAAATGATGAACTTCTTAGAAAAATGGGTTATCTATATGGAAAATTCGTAGGGTTTGTAGATTCAAAATTTATGCATTCTGAAAAAGCAATTATTGTTAGGATGAATTTGAAAATGAAATTTCTTAAACTTTTTGACATTAGAGGCAAGACCTCGACTCAAAAAATCAATCCAATTATTTCTTATGCTAACCTAGACATAGATGAACCAGCTGAGGTAATCTACGAAGATGCTCCTTTGCCTGTACACTCTCTTGGAAATACTTTGGGTATTTCGGACCCTATTAAACCCTATAAGCTTAATATCACTTTCTCTAAGGATAGAGGCAATTTCCTGGTCTCTACATCCAAATCACCAAAGCAAACCAATTCCCATCAGCATAAGCCCTCCATTAATGAGATCCCTTCCATTGACCATCCTGCTTTTGCACTATGAAAAACCCCTTCATACCCTTCTGAACATCCATCTGAACACCATGATCTTATTATTCCTTGTGATAAATCACCCAAGGCTAAGGAAACCTCCCATTCCACCCTTAATACTACACCTTCTACTATGATAAAGATCTCTTTAAGTCCAGACACAATAATTCAGCCCCCTATTATAGTAACTCCTTCTGGTAATCATCCCATTGAGTCTGAAATTATTTCTCAACTGAATCACTCTATCTTAGCAGATGCAAAGGACAAGGAAAACCAACCAAGATTGATTTCGAAGGTCCTAGTATCTGGAAACTTAAACCAAGGAAATGAGATAACCGATAAAGATACAATTCAAGAAGAAGTCGAGATCATAGCTGATTATATTGGGAAATCCTTAAATGATGAATTGATGGATCATTTCTTGGATGAGATTTGTGACAAAGAGGAATTGGATTTACAAAGGAAACTCCTCATTGAAGGGATTAAGTTAGCAGACCATGAGGAAGAAGAGATAGGATTGGAAGAGTGGTTAGTTAATCTAGAAAATTAGGAAATAGCTAATCATGAATCTCTTGGAATTGTTGTTAACAAAGAAAGTCGATGCTTCCCTGATTGTGCAAAGATTTCAAAGAAGAGGGGTAGGAAACCATACTCGGAGCTTAGAAATTTGGCTGGTGATGCAATAGGACAAATTAAGATAACTTCACTTCTGAATGTTGGGAAGGGGAGGAGCCTTCCCACGAAGCCATGAATATCCTCACCTGAAATGTTAGGGGCATGAATGCCCCTAACAAGTAGTGAATTATTAAACGCTGCATAAATAATTCTAAATCAGATATAATTTTAATTCAGGAAACAAAAATGGACAAGATAGAAATGTTAAATTTTAAAAAAAGGTTAGGATTTAGAGAACTTGAGGATTCCCCTAAAATAGGGGCTTCTAGAGGTTTAGCAATCATTTGGGACCCTCGTGGCCTCTCAATTAACATTACTGAGAGAAGAAGATCATGGATGTGCGCAAAAGTTAAAAGTTTTAGAAACAATCTAACATTTAACATTGTTAATGTATATGGTCCAATTCAAAACAAAGATAAAATAATAGTATGGAATGAAATTGAGGCTTTCCTTAATCTTTTCTGGGATGAATTAATCACAAAAATCATTGAAAAGAAATGGGGCAGCAACATACTCCCGATGGCAGCTAATGACTTCATCAGCTAGAAGGAAAGGTTATCTCTCCTTGAAATCCCCGCTGAAGAGAACTCCTTTACCTAGAACAACAGGAGACAAGGCTTCTGCAATATAGTGGAAAAACTAGATAGATTTTATCTTAAAGGTAGCCTAACTGACTCCAACCATACCTTTTCATCTAAAATCCTTCCTATTTCTAGCTCCGATCACTTCTCGGTGCAACTTAGTATCCTTATGGAGTCAAAACCAAAAAACTGCCCCTTTAAATTTGAACAAGCATGGCTCCGTGATCCAAACATTTAGAATCTGATAGAACAATGGTGGACTGAACCTAATTCAAAAGTCTCTAAGATGTACATTGTAGTTAATAAGCTAAAAATAATTAAACAGAAACTGTTTGAATGGAACTTTGAAAAGTATTTGGTAACATCTTTGAATCAAAATTATAACTTGAAAACAAACTAAAGAAGATTAACTCTCATGTTATTCCATTAGGTATGGATGAGGAGCTCAACCTAAAAGAAAAAGAACTCCTTTTAGAATATGAGGAAATGCTAGCCAAAGAATAAATTTTCTAGAGACAGAAATCACAGGAATATTGGCTAGCAACTGGTGACAGAAACATAATTTTTTTCACAATAGTACCAAACAGAGGAGAAGCACTAACAGAATTTCAAGTATTAATGATGCATTAGGACAAAAAATCAAAGATCCCAAAAAGATAGTATGTGAAATAGTTCAATACTTTAACAATATCCTCAATAACTTTGAAAGCTCTAATCTGAACAAACAAACTGAATTACTGAAAATATCCCTAATGTCATAACTAAACAACACAATAAAATGCTGACAGAATAGTTCTCGATTGAAGTAGTCAAAGCAACACTAATGCAAATGAATCCAGACAAATCCCTAGGTCGTGATGGATTCTCAGCCATTTTCTTTCATAAATGTTGGGGCTTCATTGGGAAAGAGATTACGAAGGCCCTGGAAGGGGTCAGAAATTCTGGCCAAATATTGAGAGAAGTTAATAACACCTGATGACATGTAACTGATTGAATGTTTGATAATGTTAAGTGGAAGATGATGCAAAACATTAAATCAATTAATGGTTTGTATTGTCATTGATGTCAACTTGATATCATCTATTTGGTCATACACATAATGCCAAAGACTTCAGAGAATCAATGGAACAATGATTATGCTTTTAGCAATGCATAAAAGTCAAGTATTCACTAAGTGACAGGATACACCGACGGAGTGCACACCATCGGTAAGGACAGAGATAAAGTCACAGTGATGCCCGACGAGCAAAAGACAGTGTTTCCCGACGAAGCAGAATCACAGGATGCCTGACGAATTGAAAACAGAGTTGCTCGACGAGCAAGATCCAATGATGCCCGACCGATGGAGATCCCAAAGCTAACTAAAGTTACACCGACGGAACTGGCAGTTGTCACCGGTGACAAACTGTAGAATTGACTGAAAGAATAGAGAGATTACAAAATGACAAAATATCTAGCTAGCAGAGCTTAAAGATAGACTTAACTGATTGTTTTATTTGTTTTATTCAACCACAGTTAAGCAATTGATTTATACATTTGGCAAGAAGATAACTATGAGATAAATCAGGAGTTAAAGTCGTAAATCAAATTGGCTGGATTGTTTTTCACGCCAACAATCAAGAATCAAGAATCAAGGGAAATTCAAGGAATATATTATGGATAGGAGAAATTGTTTGACAGAATGACAGATATTTGACAAATATTTGTTTGGCATTGTTGTCAAAGGGAGAGAATGTATCCATATTATCACCAGAAACTATTCATTATCAGATTACTCCAAACAGGGAGAGATCATATCCATAGGGAGAGTATTTGTATAAAAGTTGCAAATAAAAGACAGTGACATCAAGAAGTAGAAAAGTCAAAAGAGAGAAATTGATACAAACAGTGGTCACAACACATCAGAAGAAGAAACAAAGAAAGCTGCAAGAATCAAATTTAAGCTAACACAGAGCTTACCGGCGGTCAGACATTCTTATTAGTTATCAAAACAAACTGTTTGGTAATTTGATGAATCTCAATAATTGTATTTCATATTGTATTAGAAATAGTATAGTGTGATAATATAGTATGTTGCCATCAATGCCAAAGGGAGAGATTGATGACATGTAACTGATTGAATGTTTGATAATGTTAAGTTGAAGATGATGCAAAACATTAAATCAATTAATGGTTTGTATTGTCATTGATGTCAACTTGATATCATCTGTATGGTCATACACATAATGCAAAAGACTTCAGAGAATCAATGGAACAATGATTATTCTTTCAGCAATGCATAAAAGTCAAGTATTCACTAAGTGACAGAATACACCGACGAAGTGCACACCATCGGTAAAGACAGAGATAAAGTCACAGTGATGCCCGAAGAAGAAGAATCATAGGATGCCCGACGAACTAAAAAATAGAGTTGCCCGACGAGCAAGATCCAATATGTCAGACGGATGGAGATCCTGAAGCTAACTGAAGTTACACCGACAGAACTGGCAGTTAGCACCGGCGACGAACTGCAGAATTGACCGATAGAACAGAGAGATCAGAAAATGACAAAATATCTAGCTGGCAGAGCTTAAAGATAGACTTAACTGATTTTTTTATTTGTTTTATTAAACCACAGTTAAGAAATTGATTTATACAGTTGGCAAGAAGATAACTATGAGATAAATCAGGAGTTAAAGTTGTAAATCAAATTGGCTAGATTGTTTTTCATGCCAAGAATCAAGAATCAAGGAAAATCATGTCTATATAAGAGACAAGCATAATTCATTTTTGCATGCACTCAGATACACAAGGGAGTGAATTGAAATAAGATGCTGAAAAGAAACTAGTGAAGGATAAACTTCATACAGTACTGGTCAATCAAGCTAAGGGAGAGCTAAAGAATTCTCCAGACATCAACGAACAGTGAAGCACAGCATCACAGAGGAGAAAGTGTGAAGCACAAAGGAATTGAATTGATACATTGATCAGAGAGGTATTGTACGTAAATAGATCTGAATATCAACAATTCAAAGTTGCATTAGAAATAGGTCATTGTGTTTCAGTTTAACCATTGAAGCATTAAGTCTCTTAATAGAGCAGGCCTTAACCGTCTTCTATAATTGAGGTATATCCTAATAGATTACCAAAAAGGTTGATTCATGATAGTAGCTGCGGTCTTACCTAAAGCCTATTGACATTCTAAGAAGGAGGTTGATTCAAGGATGGTAGTAAGATTAGCATAAAGCCTATTGACAGTCTAAAGACTGATTCAAGGATGGTAGCATAGATGCCAGATACTAAGTGACAACCTATGTATAAAAATCCTCTAACAAGTTCGCACTTAACCATGTGTTTGTAACCTTTAACAGGGTTGGCTCCTAACAGGGCTCACTTTAGAAGAGTGAAAATTTGGGGTACTGGTCCCAATGGTTTTTTCCCTTAATAGGGTTTCTACGTTAAAATTCATGTGTTATGTGTGTATGGTTTATTACTTTATTGTTTTACATTTCACATATGCATTTCTGGATTGATTGGTATACTCTGCATATTTACTGAGTATCGGTAAATGAGTTTTACCACTTATCGGTAATCAAGGAGAATAAGGACAGACAAGGTAAACCGACAGACAGTTAATTATTTCAAGTATTTCAAAGCATACATCTTGTAGGGACTTAATAATCTGAGGTGTATTAATTGGTGGATTAAAGTTTAAAGGATAAATTTTTGAGGCCACTGATTAACCCCCCCCCCTCTCAGTTATTACTAACAACACCTTCATTGCTCTCATCCCCAAAAAAGAAAAACCTGAGAGCCCTAGCCATTTCAGAACAATTGCACTTTGCAACATGCTATATAAATTACTAACTAAAACTTTGACCCTAAGACTCAAAAAAATCATCCCTCTAATCATCAGTGAGGAACAGATTGGCTTTCTCCCAGGTAGATCAATCTTTGATGGAGTCATCATTTCCAACGAAGTCATTCATTCTGTCCAAATGAGCAAAAATCCTAGTATGCTTATAAATCTAGATATTCAAAAGGCTTATGATAAGGTAGATTATAGATTCCTATGTAAATGCCTAGAGGATTTTGGATTTGCCAAAATCTTTATCAACCTAATTTTTGAATGTATTTCCACCCCTATGATCTCGATCCTAATTAATGGGACTCCAGAAGGATTCTTTAGCATATCCAGAGGATTGAGGCAGGGAGATCCTATATCCCCTTTTTATTTATTATCATGGCCAGTCTTAGGGCGTACTATTTCAAAGTAAAGAGAGTTGGGCTCTCTGGAGGGTATAGCTATATCTAACAACTTAGAGCCAATCATCCACCAATAATCTGTAGATGATACTATGTTGTGTGGTGTGAGAAATAGAACAAAAGCTAGATCCTTTACAAGAATTCTGGAAACTTACTCCATGGCCTTAGGATAAGAAATAACCAGAATAAATTTGAAGTTTTCTTCTTTAACATAGACATCATGGTGGAATCTGATATATTCCATAAACTAAAATTCAAAAAAGGTGTGCTGCCCTATAAATACTTGGGTCTCCCCTTAGAGAAAGGTAGCAGATCCTCAGCTTTATGGAATCCTACAATAGACAAAATTAAGAACAAATTTCTCTCATGGAAAGGAAGATGGCTCTCCTCTACTGGGAGAGCTACCATGGTCAAGAAGTGTTCGCAACTATGCCAACTTACCAGCTTTCTTGCATTCATCTCCCCTCAAACAAACAGAATGAATTGAATGAGCATCTAAGGACTTTTTCTAGCAAGGAAATGGTGACAAGAATAAAATCCCCCTGATCTCCTGGGACAAAGTCTGCTGCCCTAAGGATGAAGGTGGTGCTGGCTTAAAAAATATTGGTGACCAAGGGAAAGCCTTGGGTGCTAAGATAATTTGGAGAATGTATAGGAACTCAAAGTCTAAGTGGGTGAAGATTTTGAATTCAAAAATATTTATCTAAGAACTCCCCCATTAATATTTTTAGAGAAAGTAACCCCCCTAAGGGATCTAGAATCTGGAACTTTATGCTGGAATGCTGACACATCATCATGAACAAATGATGCAGGAGCATCCTAGGTATAAGGGCAATCTTGCATCACCCAAAAATATGTATTTTTCTATTCAATAAGGGCTATATTGTACAAAGCTGCTATCTTTGGAAACTTACTATTTTTATTAAGTTGGTCGTTTGAACTCAGAATGTTCTAATTTTCCAGGTGAAGGTTCATCTTAGTCATATAAGAATGCCAGTTGAATTTCATTGCCAGATCATCTATATTGGCGAAGTTATTAAGGATTTATTGTTGAGATTTTAGGGTGCAAAATCTTTGAGCTCAATTTTTAGGACCTTAGAGGCTCCAGATCGAGGTCGAACCCCTGGTTGATTGGTGTTTTGCAAGTTAATCACTGTCGATCGCGATCTCCCCTTTCCGAAAAGTGGTTATAATAGCCAATCGGAGCTACGGTTCAAAAGTTATGGCTTCTGGAAGTTGGGCTACCTAATCTCATGTTTTATAAATATTTAAAGCCGACCCTTTTGTAATAAAAGTGAAAAATAATTAAAT
>MU225951.1:3849995-3860877 GCA_018584345.1 Thuja plicata | reverse complement strand
AACATGCCAACTAGACATGTACACTCACACTTAATTACATTATTTGCAAGAAAATACATTTTACAAAACAAATAATAAGAATAGGAATTATCCAAGGTTGAGACACCTTATTCCTAACACATACCAAATTCACCCAAAATAGGGCTACAAGAAATTAGGCCTAATTAGGATCTTTTTATCAAATAACATGAAATAACCCTTAACAAGATGGTAAAATGACCTTTGATCATGACACCCTTTACAGAGACCTAAAATATTTTCTAGGTCTTGTCCCCCCAAACTGTCTGTACAGTGACTTCCTAGAAACAAGGCTAAAATTGGGGGTTTTGATGCACACAAACAATATCCATCAGAATATTTGTTTCCACCATTAAGGATCCTTCACCAAACCTTCCCATTTAATTTTGTACTTCACCACACATGTTTCTACCTCTCCACAATCTCTGATTGAAGCTATCAATGCCTTCAATCCTCCTTATCACCTCTGCAATTCTTTGTGATCCCTAGCCATGCAACTCTGGCTCGCCTAGGGAATCACGTTAAAATTAGGTTTCTTGAATTCTAGGGCCCCTCCTTCACTTTAAAATATGTACAAGGAGTCATCTCCCTAATCCCAAAGGCTCGTGCAAACTCCACGGTGGGAAGAGGATCTATGACTCCATTTGTTGAAGTTGCTTGGTTCAGACCAGTGATTGTCTTAAAACAAAATAAATTTACAAACCTAACTAAAATCATAAAAAAATGCTAATATAAAACCACACATAATCTCAAAAGGAACTGCTCTAACTTATTCATCCATTACAATAAGCAATCTAATCCATTAAAACATAAAATGCTCAAAAACTGTTAAATTGCAACTGTTTCTTCAATTGCACTATCTGTACACCAACTTTACAAAATCAACCAACCTCTTAATGAGGTCGAGGGAGGTCTTATATATTTTACCATGACCCTATCTTGATAGTTTTAGATAGTTAGAAACCTCAAATTCCCAAAAAGACATTATTGCAAGAAATGTTGTCAATGACAACATTGACAACTTTTACAACTTTTGTGATTCTTGCATAAAACATGGTCCAACACCTCAATAAATTAACTAATTGCATATTTAGGCTAAGTAAACATCAAATAGGTCTCCTAAACCCTTCCTTGTCCAATTTGACCCCTGAATGGATGATTTCCACTATTGCCCCAACATTGGCAATATGAATACAAATGAGAAACTTTGGACATTGCTTGAAAAGAAAGACACTAAAGACCTAATAAGACCTCCTTATCTAACTCAACACATCCTATGACCCACCTAGTCCTATTATTCCACTATTGGTGTGGCTAGGGCCACTACAAGCCAAAAACAACTTAGAAGCCCTAGGTTACATGTTAGCCCTACCTACGTGCTCCTGCACCATACTCCCCCACAAAGGAAAGTTATGTCACTCCTGTGGACAACATGTCTTCAGAGATGCCCACCTTCTTGAAGTATATTTCTAAAATTCATGAGGCCTCTGATTCAATCCTATTCTTCCACTTTATGAGGTGTTCCATGTACACCTTGTGCCTTGTAGACTTCTTAACTCTGGAATCAAAAACTTTGTCAGCTTCTAACCGTGGCTTGGGAGATAATACAGTAGCCTCCACATGACTACTAACCCCTTGACTGCTTTGACCCATATCATCTATCTTCCCTTTGAATTGGATTAAGTCTTGTACATTAAACACAAGAGATATGATCAAATCTGAAGGTAAGTCTATTTTGTATGCATTAGCCCCATATTTGGCTATGATCTTGCAAGGTCCCACCCTCTTCATATAAAGTTTAGCAGCCACACCTTTCTATAACCTAGATTTGTTCAAATGAACCATCACATAATCACTACCTCAAACTGAATGTCTCTCCTCTTTTCATCAACTTTGGCCTTCAACTTTTGTGTACTGTCTTGTATGGTCTTCTTGACTTGTTCTTGGATCTCCTTCATGGTCTGAGTGAAGTCCTCATCATGACCAATCTTTTACTCCATGACTCCAAGATCCCTAAGTTCACACACACCTCTTGGGTGAATCCCATAAACTATTTCAAATGGGATTCTCCCTGTGGTTCTGTTCTTGCTATCATTATAAGCATACTCTGCTTGGGGAATGACCACATCCCATGTATAACCATAATCTTTAGTTAAGCACCTCAATAGGTTACCCAACACTCTGTTGACCACCTCAGTTTGGTCATCTATCTAAGGATGGTAGGCTGAACCAAAAGAAATATTAGTACCCAATCTATGCCACAATGTTCTCTAGAAGTGGCTCATAAATTTCACATCCCTATTTGATACAATACTTAGGGGAAAACCATGGATTCTCACAATCTCCTTAAATAAACAATATGCTATATGGATAACATCATGAGTAGTCTTGCGGGGTATGAAATGTCTCATTTTACTAAATCTATCAACCACTACATAAATGATGTCATATCCTTGCTTTGTTTTGGGTAGACCTACTATGAAGTCCATGCTCACACACTCCCATGTCCTATTAGGGATTGGTAAAGGTTGGTACAAACCTGCATTTCTTATTCCTCATTTGGCTTTCATGCATACTACACACTGGTCAACATACCTAGTAACATCTCTTAGCAACTTTGGCCAATGGTAGAAACTTTGCACAAGGTCCAAGGTTTTGTTCATACCAAAGTGACCACTCAAAAACCCATTGTGTTTCTCCTGTATGAGATTCTCTCTCATGGAACCTCTCGGCACACACAACTGATTACCCTTAAATAACAATCCATTTTGTAAAGTAAAATCAGAAAACTTGCTATGGAAATGATTATAAAATTCAGTACACACCTTGTAGGCTTCACCAAAGTCTTCATCTGCCTTGTAGAGATCTCTGAAACTATAAATTCCAATGCTATTCAACTAAAGCTCTTGGAATGTCAACAATCTCTTGCTTAGTGCATCTACAACCTTGTTTAATTGCTCTTTATTGTGCTTAATTGTAAATGTGAATGCTTACAAGTATTCCATCCATTTCATATGTCTATTACTTAGTTTCTCCTGAGTATTGATATAACTAAGGGCTTGTTTGTCGGTAAACACAACAAATTCCTTGGGTAATAGATAATGCCTCCACATTCTAAGTGACTGAACTAAGGCATATAGTTCCAATTCGTAAGAAGCATATTTCTTCTTATATTCATTTAATTTCTAACTAAAGAAGGCTATTGGCCTACCTTCTTGGCTTAACACACCCCCTATTGCCATCCCACTTGCATCACATTCAATAGTAAACAAATTCTCAAAACTAGGCAACCTTAAGATGGGTTGTGTGGCTACTTGTTTCTTCAACATCTCAAGTGCTTTCTGTGCTTCTAAGTTCCACCTAAACTTAGTCTTTACCCCACCCTTGATGGTATCTAACAAAGGTGCACAAATACCACTGAAATTTCTAATAAATTTCCTATAAAATTGGGCTAAGACATGGAAACTTCTTACCTCAGTTGTTGTGGTAGGTGGTGGCCATTTTAGGATAGCTGCAGCTTTTTCTTGATCCATCTTCAAGGACCCCTTAGACACTACAAAGCCCAAGTATACCAGTTCTTTCTTGAAGAACTCACATTTCTCAAGATTGATAGCCATCTTCTCTTCATGTAAGCTCTGCAACACAACCTCTACATGCTTGATATGCTCCTCTTTTGTCTTAATAAATATCAGTATATCATCAAGATATAAAACTAAAGAATTCCCTCTGAAGTCCTTGAGCACTTCACTCATGAGCCTCATGAATGTGATCAGAGCATTTGTGAGGCCAAATGGCATCACAAGCCATTCATATAATCCATATGTGGTCTTGAATGCCATTTTCCATTCATCCCCTTCTTTCACCCTGATTTGGTGATAACCACTTTTCAAATCCAACTTGGTGAAGTACATTGCCCCTCCAAGGAAATCCATGAGATCCTCAATCCTAGGTATGGGGAACCTATACCTTATTGTAATTTTGTTTATGGCCCTTGAATTAGTGCAAAGTCTCCATTTTCCTCCCTTCTTGGATGCCAACACAACCGGGACTGCACATGGGCTTATTCTCTTCTTGATCAAGCCTTCATCCAAGAGTTCTTGCACTTGCCTTGCCCCTTCCAAATTTTGATCAGGGGTAAGCTTATAAGCTGCCTTATTAGGAAAATATGCACTAGGGACAAAGTCTAATTTATGGCTTGTCACCCTTCTAGGAGGTAAGGTTGCAGGAGTTCCATCACTTACTATGTCCTTATACTGCTCAAGCAATTCTTGTATCTCTGTTGGTAAGGGCTCCTTGACAGGATTCTCTTCTTCCTTAAGCTTAAGAACAATAACATATCCTTCATTATCTTCATCCTTAAGATCTTTCACAAACTCCTTTCCACTACATAACATGATGTTAGGAGGCTTGGGTTGTGGCTCCTCCTCTTCTAACATAGATTGAATCTTGAAAGTTCTGCCTCCTTTCTTGAATGTGGTGGAATTCTCCTTCCCATCATACATTTCCCCATTGTCAAATTGACAAGGTATTCCTAACAACAAATGACAAGCATCCATTAGTAGGATGTCACACAATAGTTTGTCCTTATACCCTACTATAGAGAATTCAACCCATGTTTTCTCATTCACCAATACACTTTGGCCTTTGTTTAACCAAGTTACCTTATAGGGATTTACATGGGGTACTTTGGTCAACTTGAGTTTGTTGACTTCTTTCTTTGAGATGATATTGTCTGTGGAACCAGAGTCCTTTATCACCTTACAAATTTTTCCAAGTATCTTGCATCTTATCCTAAACAAAGCCCTCCTATGCTTGGGTTCATCATTAACTGGTTGTCTTATCAATACCCTCCTAAACATTAGGTTTTCACCCATCTCTAAATCCAAATGGTCAATCATAGGTGCTTTGACACTTGAAGTGTCCTCATGAGCATAGGCCACTCTCTTATCATTATTTGAAGTAGTAGGCTTCTTAGGGTATCTATATGTTGGATGGCCTAATTAACCACAGTTGCAGCACTTCATACTTGCAAAGTATGAGTTACTTCTACCTCCTCTTCCTTTGATAGGACCTCCTTGACTACCTCTACCTCTGTTATAGCCCCCTCTTAGAGTGCTTTCAGTATTATTCTATATCATTTTGGTCTTGCCTTATGTCCTTTACTCATTGTCTCTGCCTTGATAACCTCCTCTTTGACCATGTTGGTCTCTTCCTCTACCTCTATTCTTGAAGTTAGAGTCACCTTTTTTCCTATTCTTTTCCTCCACCCTTAGGGATAATTGATGACACCTCTGAACTGTGGTTGGTGTCCATAGACTAATCTCTTCTTGTATGTTCTATTTCAATCCACCCAAGTACCTTGCTACCTTAATTGACTCTTCTTCTTGTTTCTTGGATCTAAGACATAATCTCTGGAATTCCTCTGTATAAGAGGCCACATCCAAGTCTTTTTGGTTCAAATTATGTCTTTTCCTATGAAGTTGAATCTCATAGTCCTTTGGCAGATAATTCTCCTTCAGCTTGGTCATCATTGCATTCCAATTGGCTATGGGTTGCTTGCCCATTCTAACCCTCTCATCTTGAAGGCATTTCCACCATGTTAGGGTTGACCCTCTGAGTCTTGATTTCACCACCTTTAGCTTTTGCGCCTCTGTCACCCCTTCACACTCAAAATGGTTCTCCATTCCTTCAACCCAATCCATTACTGCCTCAATGTCCATCTTCCCACTAAACAAGGGTATCCCTTCCAATGTTTTTCCACCTAATTCTTTGATGGCCTTAAAGAATGGCTCTTCATTCAATGGTGGGTATGGTTCAGGGATAATGTCCTCCTCATCAATCTTTTTACCCCTATCACTGCTTTCAACTTCTTTGTTCCTAGTTGCTATATTAGCAACTTCTTCTAGCCTTATCCTCATTCCTTCTAAGGCTTCTTCAAGGAGTTTGTTCTTCTCCTTTTTCTCATCCACCTCTTTAGCTAGCTTTTCATTAGTCACCATTCTTGACTCTTCCACCGATTCACCAGTAGCTGCAAACATACACTATCTTCCCAAGTCTTTAACTTGCTCTCATACCAATTTGATGTAACTACAAGTCTTTCTCTATACCCTACCTTCCTCTAGCTTATCCTATTGGTCACTTATTGACCTATTAGGGCTCTTGACTAACCCTAACCTTCCAAGGATTCTTTCTACAAGATCCTTCTCCTTTCAACTTGCATACATCAACAAAGAAACCAAAACATACATCACCTAGCACATTGTAGCTCTTCTTTCCCCATCTTAATTAATTGATCCAACATGATCAAGAACACTTCTATATGTAGAGGTAGGCTTCTATGATGTTAATGGGATCCATTCCAATACCCCCAAACACACTTTGCACTATAACCCTAAACGAGTTCCAAGAAACATACCAAATTCACCCAAAACAAGGCTATAAGCAATTAGGCCTAATTAGGCTCTTTTTTCTCAAATAAATTGAAATACCCCTTAACAAGATGGTAAATTGACCTTTGATCCTGACACCCTTTACAAAGACCTAAAATATTTTCTAGGTCTTGTCCCCCCAAACTGTCCGTACAGTGACTTCCTAGAAACAAGGCTAAAATTGGGGGTTTCAATGCACACAGAGCATATCCATCAGAATCTTTGTTTCCACCATTAAGGATCCTTCACCAAAACTTCCCATTGAATTTTGGAGTTCACCACACATGTGTCTACCTCTCTAGAAATCTCTGATTGAAGCTATTAATGCCTTCAATCCTCCTTATCACCTCTGTAATTCTTTGTGATCCCTAGCCATGCAACTCCGGCTTGCCTAGGGTATCAATTTAAAATTAGGTTGCTTGACTTCTAGGGCCCCTCCTTCACTTTATAATATGTACAGGGATTCATCTCCCTAATCCTAAAGGCCCATGCAAAATCCACGGTGGGAAGAGGATCTATGACTCCATTTGCAGAAGTTGCTTGGTTTAGACCAGTGAATGTCTTAAAACAAAATAAATTTACAAACCTAAATAAATTCACACAAAATGCTAATCTACCACCACACAGAATCTCAAAAGGAAATACTCTAGCTTATTCATCCATTAAAGTAAGCAATCTAATCCATTAAAACACAAAATGCTCAGAAATTGTTAAACTGCAACTGTTTCATCAATTACACAATCCGTACACCAACTTTGAAAAATCAACCAACCTCTTGACGAGGTCGAGGGAGGTCTTATATAGTTAACCATGACCCTATCCCAATGGTTTCAGACAGTTAGAAACCTCAAATGCTTGAAAAGACATTATTGCAAGAAATGTTGTCAATGTTGTCAATGACAACATTGACAACTTTTACAACTTTTGTGATTCTTGCATAAAACATGGTCCAACACCTCAAGAACTTAACTGATTGCATATTTAGGCTAAGTAAAAATAAAATAGGTCTTCTAAACCATTCCTTGTCCAATTTGACCCCTAAATGGATCATTTCCATTATTTCCCCAACATTGGCAATATGAATACAAATGAGCAACTTTGGACATTGCTTGAAAAGAAAGACACTAAAGACCTAATAAGACCTCCTTATCTAACTCAACACATCCTAGGACCCACTTAGTCCTATTATTCCACTAGTGGTGTGGCTAGTACCACTACAAGACAAAAAAAACTTAGAAGCCCTAGGTTACATGTTAGCCCTACCTAGGTGCTCCTGCACCAATCTTCAAGGAAGAGAAAATGGATTACAAGCAAATTATTAACAAAATTGAAGCAGCTATCATAGAAACTATCAACTCTAAAATTGCTAAAATACATAAGGTTGATCTCTACATGAGTCACTGGGATGAAAAAATGTGAGGAAACTGGATTGGCCTTGCTTTACCTCCCTTTATTGGAGTAGTTAATCCTAAGAAGGCACTAAAAAGGAAAGAATGTAAATGGTCCTTACCTTTAGAAGGCTGGTTTAAACTAAAATTCGATGGTGCATCCAAGGGAGACCTTGGAGAAGTAGGAATTGGGTGTTGTATTCATAACAACAAAGGTACAGAAATTGCAACTTTGGCTGCCCCCGTCAGATTTGAGACAAACAATTGAGCTAAAATGACGGCTCTAGTAAGAGGTCTTCAAAAATGCAAAAACTTAGGGATAGAGTATTTAAAAATTGAAGGGGAATCTACAATTATTATAAACGCCTTAAGGAAAGGAAATACACAAAACTGGAAACTAAATTCTCTCCTCTCCCAGGCTCTAACCTTATGTCAATCATTTAAAAAGACACCATGAACCATATCTATCGAGAGGGTAATTTAAGAGCAGACGAACTGGCTAACCTAGGGGCAGATGGCAATACCTTATTCTAGGCTAAAACCCTTAGGAGAAGCCCAAAACCAATTAGAATACCCTTCTATCATTATTTCGCATTTGAACTTACAGTGATTAGAACATATATTTTCACATATGTATGTATGTATGTATGTATGTACGTATGTACATATGTAAGTAAGTATGTATGTATGTATATATGTATGTATGTATATATATTTATACATAAGCATAAAAATACACCAACTTATCCCTTTTTCGCATGAACATTTTTACACACACACACACACACACACACACACACACACACACACATATATATATATGTATGTATGTATTTTATGCCTACATGTATGTATGTTTGTTTGTATGGATACATACATAAACATATGTATAGATATTTTAAACATATGTATATACACAAATATTTTTACAATTACATATGTATATACACAAATATTTTTACAATTACATATGCAATTACATAGTGTGTGTGTGTGTGTGTGTGTGTGTGTGTATGTATTTATATATATCTACATATACATATACAAATACATATACATATACAGATACATATATACATATACATATATATATATATATATATATATATGTATGTATATATATATACATATGTATGTATATGTATGTATGTATATATATATATATATACATACATACATATACATACATATGTATATATATATATACATACATACATACATATATATATATACATACATACATATATATATATGTATGTATGTATGTATGTATGTATATATATCTACATATACATATACATATACATACATACATAGATATATGTATGTATGTATGTATGTATATATATATATTGTAATACATAGATACAAATATGTTTACATATTTATATGCATGTTTTTATTTATAAATACCGTCACTATGAAGTCTATTTATTTTCAACCTCTTTATTCATGACATAGACTATCCTCGATATCTATGTCGAAAATAGAAGTTGTATCCTCCCCCAACAAATAAGCCTACACAACAAGGAGGAAGCAGAAACTAAGGATAAATTGATCAACTTCTTTAAAAAGAGATGCATTTATCAATATATGCCAAAGCATTTAACATTTATACACACATCATTAAAAGGCTCTAAAACCGCAAGCCTTTAGTAAGGTTAAACAAGAAATCATCCACCTATAAAGAATAACTAATGACAGAACAATCAAATCATTAACAATTAAGGATCGCCCGCAATATATCACATCAATGTACCAGCTTTTGTTGCATTGAATACCATAAGCAGCCTTGCGTAATATGATATAGCTTCTTCTGACATATACTGATGAGATAATAAATTAAACAAGTACGCAACATTAACTCTTGTCGTAACATCAACCAATGGAAGTGAAATAGAGGTTTTTTAACCGACATAAATATAAACATAAGATCATCTTATAGTTTGAAAGGTAGTATCAATAAAAACACTCTATGGAAGCTCTGTACAGAAGAGTTATGGATACCAATATCAAACTCATTAGCCTTGATGAAAATAATCTTCAGGCCTTTAGAGGACCGATCAAAGCTGAAAGGTGGGACAAGCTGCTAAAAATAGATGATATGGGCAAAAGGGAAATGGAAAAAATTATGGGTGAGGAAGCCTTCAACCATGACTATGTGTACAGAGTCAATTGTGACATTGTAGGCACCTTCTTTGATATCCTTTTAACTCTAAAGATACCCAAAGGTGAGGTTATCTCAGCGTGTATAGAAATTTTAAATGATAAACATTGTAATGGTTTTATGCTTGCTATTAACAGCATAAACACTAATTTAATAACTCCCTTTTCGGAAGAATACATGGAAAGTCCCATGGGCTCTTTGGCTAACAAAATCCACTACGTCAGAAGGCCAATTCTAGTCTTTAAAGATAAAAAGGTGTTTTTTGAAAGACTGGGTCTCATTCGAAGGAATGTTGAATTCCTCCTGAAATGGCTCTGTGTCAAGCCGTATGATGATGTCAAGTGGGTTAAAGAGTATTTGGAGGCTGAAGGATTTGAGGTTGAAGCCGACTTTGACTCTATGACACTTGATGGCATACAACTATTCCCGTCAGCTATTCTGGGGAAATCGACCAAAGGCTTCAAAGAAGTCAAAGGCAAAAGAAGATTTGACATTGGCCTCAAAGAATCAGATGAGGAAGAGGAGGAACTTGTTTTCCACACACCGATTAGAAGGAAGTTGTAGTTTATAGTGCTGAAGTTTATGATACTTTTCACTTGAAGTTTAAACTGTTAATTTTCTTATTCCGTTAAACTCTCGAGACTCTTTTGGTTATTTTAATTTCAGTATAAACTTTCGACATAGCTTAAACAAGCTTATATAGTACATGGATTAAAGATAGATTTTGTGGGGCAAGTTGAAATATGTTCTTCTGTACAATTTGATGGCCTGGCAAAAGCAATATGATTCATGTCCAATCTATTATGCTAGTAGAAATCTGATGTACAGGTACATATCCCCATTCATAGGCATATATTCAAATACAAATATATATATATATA
>MU225951.1:3806460-3833524 GCA_018584345.1 Thuja plicata | reverse complement strand
CAACTTTTAAAAGTTGCTGACAACATTTTGTTGTCTAGAGGGTTTCAAAGTTCAAATTGTCTTTGCACCCATCCAAGGAGTGGAACATGTGTGCTAAGCATATATAAGGCAGGAAAACCCTAAATTGGGGGGAGGAAGTCATTTGTACGGATTTTGAACTTTGGAGCCAATAGCTTTTTATGACAGAACAAAAGAATTGAAGGATTTTGTGTTTTTCTTGTGTTGTATGGATTAGATTAGGGTTTATGATCATTGGAGGCCATTTTTGGGCATTTTGTAAATCTCTTTCAGTAGGTAGTTTGTTTTTTAGTTATTTTTCTTTTGTACTTTGCAAATTCTTTTTGTTTTGGACTATTTGTTGTCCAGTTCTGACTGTGAAGCAGAGATGTGGACCTAACCCCACTTTCCACCATTGGTTCTATATGGCCATTTGGGGATGGGGACTAGGTCCATGGAGCTTCGAGAATCTGGAAGGAGGAGCTCTGAAAATGCATGTAAGTATTTTTAAGAACTTACCCTAGGCGAGCTAGATGAAGAGCCTGGTTAGGAAAAGCAAGTAACAGTTAGCTTAAAAGTGTAGGGGGTTGTTTTCATGAGAAAAAAGGGCCATTAATGTAATTAATGATGTTATGCAGGTACTCAACAATGTGGAGGAGTGCCCAAGACATCAAATTGCCAAGTTTTGAAGCCAAAGACCTAAAACTGGTCCAAAAACAAGAAAGAAGCCATTTTCAAGAAATAGGGTGTACGAACAGTACTGAGCCCTGAGACCTAGAAAATCCTTGTGGGTTTTTGCTTTACTTGAAGACTACTAAAAGAGATTTGGGGGTCCTTTGAAGGTTTTGCACTGAAAAAGTGTTGTCCTACTTTTTAGGAGGCCTAATTGGTGGAAAAAGGCTACAAGGCCTAAAAGATAGGAATCCAAGACTCGATGGAGAAATTACTCAACTTGGTGGCTTCAAATCTAGTTTTCAATCCAATAATGGAGTTGATTGAAGCCCTGGCCCTCTGAAAAATCCAAAACTAATATTAGGGCTTGGAGAAATTTAGGATGAGTGTTCTTGAGGAACACAAGAATGGTGTATCTAACAAGATAGGTAGTCTCTTGGTTGGAGGGAAATAATTGAATCTTTCCAAGTTGTTGGAGGGTGGATTGAGGAAGCCCTAAAGGTCCTAAGAGAGGCCTAAGAAGAGTTTCAAGCAAGCTCAAAAGGTTACCAAGGAGGCTCCCTATCATTAAGTCTTAATCTTAATCATAAGCTACCCCTAAGCTTATCACATTCCTAATTTTGTGATTAGGAATTCAACCCTCCCCCAAAAGTCAATGTTCTCAAGCTTGACCTTAAACCCTCACCCATGCTTCTTAAACCCTCACTCATGCCTCATTAATTCTTTCATAAATGAAGCATTAATGCCTCTTACACATTCTCTTCCACACTCCTCATTAATTGTCTTACACCCTCATTAATGGCTTCCCTTCTAGAGCCTTCTCCGCTTCCTCCCTTGTTTCTATAAATTGGATGGTTTTTGAGCTCAAATGGCCCTTAATTTTAATAGTTGAAAGCATCCTTATGCTATCCATATTTGGAGATTTGAAAGAGTAAACTTATGTTGCTCATATTTCTAGGGATTTATATTGCTTTTTAGCTCTAATAGTTGTATTGTTATAATATTTCATCTTGGAGTTTAAAATGGACTTTTCTTGAGCATATTAGATTAATTTCATTTGAATCTTCCATTCTAGGTTGTTTTTGTCATTGATTTATGCATAATCTAAGCGCATATTATTTCATTCTTCAAACTCTTATTATGATTTTTCACTACTATAATGACTTATTGAAGTGTTGTGTCATTCTCAACAGGTGTATAAAATCACACACACATCTCTAGCACCCACTGTGGGGCCCAAACCCACATTTTCCTTCATTTCCTAATCATTTTTGGCTAATTGGTGTTTTCAGTTTCTGTGTACAGAATCAATTTTGGTCACAAAGGCTTGTATCTGGGGTATTTAATCACAACATGGGATATTTGAATGCACCTCGGGTTTTAGGGATCACATTTAGGAAATCCTGGGTTATTTTTGGTGAAAGCTCACATCTGGTAGGCCTTTTGTCGCATCTCGGGTAAAGGCTCACATCTGGTATTTTAGATCGCATCCCGGGTTTCTAGGCTCATATCTCGCTTGTTAATTTGAACATTAAGTTGCCTAACCACTAACATTTTGATCTGTTGTGACTTTGTCCTTTATACAACCTAACTGTTGCTTGCAGGTTGCTATCCAAAAGGTGGAAAGGCTTTTCCTAACTTGTGGCTTGCAGGTTTTTAGATTAAACTTGATAGATTAACTTTGTTCCAAGTTTTATAACTTAAGAACACTTTCTAATCACTTGTTAAATCAATCAGATTAGTATTTTATTTTCCCTCGAGGAAAATCAGAAAGTCAAACGTTGGTTTAAAATTTGAGAGGAATTTGGAGTATTAGAACAAGGCAAACAAACTCATTGTTTAATTTCATTTTGGCAAAGTAATTGAATAAGAAAAACATCTAATTTTGTGGGCTAACTAAACAAGCATCATTGTATAATTCCTTTGGATTGAAATTGAACATTCATTGTCTAAATTTTAGAGATAGTAATTGAACAAGCAAATCACCTAATTTTGGGGAAATTGAACAATCAAACTTTGCTTTCAAAGTACTATGTTTTCATAATCTAGGAATATCTAAATCGAGCTCAAACTTGCTTGAGGGAATGAACATTGATTGAAGTATTTTGGGAGAAAATGACATGGACTAGGAAAGTATGCTCTTCTTCTTTTGAAGAATTAGAAAGCTCAAAATCCTAAGCTCGTCAATCCTTTGTATGCTTATTAAACAGTAGAGGGTCTGTCGGTTGAGGAAAAAATCTCCCAGGATGACCCAAGTGAGGACAGGTTTTACGTCAACCCTTCCAACTCACTATAAATAATTGCTTCCTTGTAGGAAAAATACTCGGAAGACAGAATCGGTTTTGTTCTCAGAATTTTGACATCATTCCTTGAACATGCTTGGGTATGTGTAGAGCGGAGCCACTTGAATCTTGCTTGCGAGACCACCTATTTGAGTACTCATAGGGCTATATGCCTAAATTTTGCCTTGTGCAATTCTATGGGAGATGATTTCAAATGGATTGCCCCGTCATATAATACAAAATTTATAGTCAAACTACCTAATTCATCCCTGAAAGGGTGATAATCCTTGTGCAAGGAAAAAAGTAATTGCCCCAAGATACTCGTCATATCGTGCCCTCACTTACATTTAGAGTTGGCTAATATGGCATCATGACTGGATCTATTGTGTGCTTGGTGATGGCCATATTGTGATTAGCATTTGAGTGTGTACCTAAGTCTACAAGCAAGGATTTTCATCCTCTACTTAGAAAATAGGGCATAAGGATGTGTCTGTTCACCCCTAACAATGCAACAAATGCTTGATGTACCTGAAAATACATTAAAAAGATAACACATTCAAACAAGAAACAAAATTCAATCCTTGGGCTATATGTGTTTTTCACTCACTGGAAAGTCTCAAAAAATAATCCACAATCAAACAAACTTCACGCATTTCCAAAACAAATTTGACGAAGTTGACAAGATTTGACAGAATGACAGATACTCATTTTTAATCTGTCCTAGCTCGCATTAGGTTGTGCAAGATCACATCAGGTATCTTGAATTGCATTTGGTCAGCATTGCATAGTATCTAGAGCGAAAGTTCACATCCTATATTTCTTGGCTCGCATTAAGTTCATCAGAGGCTCGCATCTCGTATTTCCTGGCTCGTATGCAGAGGGTCACATCTAGGACAATAGAAACGTGCAGATTTGTTTCTCAAAAAACTTTAGTAAAGTTGGATACCCTTTTGGCTCTTTAGTCTGGTCCTGTTGCCTTTTTCTGGTCTATCTATCTCTATTTCAATACTTTTTCAGACGTCTACCTTGCATTTCCTTTCAAAATCTTACAATCGGTCTCAATTCATGTGGTCTATTCACTTTTCAAAACAACTTGATTCCAAGCTCACTAACAGGGCATTCTAACCCTTTGACCCTAGAATAATTTACTTCCACCAAAACACAAACAACACTTCTACCTAGACACACTCACTTGGAACATTTGAGACTCTACTTGACACTATCAGGAAGCTTTGACAAAGTTGAGACACAACTTCATGGTTAACACAAGACACAACAAGTATTTTGCTAAAGAATCAGAAGTACCTCCTCAATTGCTACATTTTAAAAAAGGAGAGACATCTCACAATCCTCTATTTGACATAGACTCACCCGCACCAGAAATGGATGCTGCCAGGAATGAGTGGGTTAATGCCTTCAAAGCATACAACCATGAGCAAGACCAACGAGATCGAGATGATGCTAGCGGTGGTGAAGAAGAAACACACATTGACCACCATTTGTTTGATTCAGAAAGTGATGGAGACATTCCCGAAGAAGAGTACAATAGGCTCAAACAAAGTAGGAAATTCCAAAGAACATTGGAAAAGATAATTGGTGAAGACAAAGAGAAATACTTTCTCCATCTAGAATCCACTAGAGTCAAATTACCTAAAGATTATGATGTTGAACAACTAAAGGAAAAGGAGGTCTCAACTCCTATCTCTATTCTCGCCAATCAACTAACCTTGATGGAAACTGAACTTGCAAATCTCAAACAAGAGAAGGCTAAACCCAAAACAAAATACTATTTGGACTCCATTTGTCCATTTCCTTTTGAAAAGAGTATTAATATGGTTTTGTTTCCTCCCAACATGGCAAGGCCAAAATATGACAAGTATACAAGAGAGACTGACCCGCATGACCATGTGAGAGAGTTTTGTGCTCTAAGCATAGAGTACATGCATGAACCTACATACCTAATGAGACTATTTCTGGGAAGCTTAGGCGGAAATGTTATGGAGTGGTTCTCCAAACTCACACCTAAGGTAAAATATTTTGAGGAGTTAATTCAATGGTTTATCCAACATTACTCCTACAATATACAACACGATGTAACCATGATGGACTTATGTAACACTAAGCAAAGAACCAGTGAATCCTTTACACACTTTCTATAAAGGTGGAGGAAAATCTTTGCAAGGTATTCAAGAGCTATTCCTGAATTAGAAAAGATGGAAATCTTTGTTAATAAATTGATACCTGAATTGAACTATGCATTGCAAATGCAAGGTTCCCCTAGCTTTGATAGGATGATCAAGAATTCCATCTGTATTGAAGAAGTCATGGTTAAAAAGGGAGAAATCACTCTCCAAGGTGATAAAAAACCTACCAACTCCAACAACAAGCCTAAATGGTGGAAACAAAACAAGAATGTTGTTAATGATGGAGTGGTAGATGCGTCTAATTCTAATCTTAAACCAGCAATGTTCAATCTCACGAATAGCATGCAAGCAAGTAAAGATGCCAAGGTAACAACTACAATACCTAAAGCAAACAATGAGATCACCAAGGGTCGACCATGGACTTCCAAGCCTCAAAGAACATTCACTCCTTTGGAAGAACCTCTTAAGATTGTTTTAAAGACACTCTTGGACAACAAAGTTCTCATAATCCTGGATTCAAAACCATGGGAACCAGAAGTCAAACCAAGATGGTGGGATGACAATTCTTATTGTATCTTTCACAAAAACAAGGGACACAAGACTAATAACTATCTTAAACTTAAACATGTAATACAAGACCTTATTAAAGGCGGTAAAATTAAGGTAGAAGGACACACCACTAATGAAGACCATACAGAATTTAACAAACCATTCCCTAATTATGAGAAAGGGGAACCATCTAAAGGAAAAGGAAATGAAGTAAATTACACCTACTCCAATAATGATAATGTGATCAACATGCTAGACATTAAAATTGAATCAATTAATGTGGTCACTATCAAAGGTGTTAAAGACACATCTTCCCAATCAAATGCAGTAACATGAAGTCAATCACAAGTCACAATCAAAGGACCTAATTCCTCATCAAAACTAGCAACAACTTCCAAGGTACCTATTTTCACTATTCCCAAACCGGTAGTAGCAAGAAAAACAATTACCATTCCAGCAATGAACTATAACTTGTTGGATCAATTGAAATGAACCTCTGCTCAAATTTCCATCATCGAGTTACTTAAAATCTCCTTAGTGAGTCGGGAGATTCTTGAACAAGCCCTACATTCAGAAAATGTGCCAAAGGACATTGATGTAGACAAATTCCAAGCAATGGTTAATCATATCTCAGCACCACATTACCTCTCTTTTTTAGAAGAAGATGATAAATCATCGACACGTCCACATAGCCAACCCTTACACATTGAAGTCCTAATTCACAAATCTCATGTTAGACGTGTATTGATAGATGGAGGCACCGGGTTGAACATTTGTACTCTCAATCTAATCAGTAAATTGGGTCTCTCATAACAAACCATTGATTCAAGAAGCAAGATCACTATCAAAGCTTATGATGAAGAAGAAAGATACTCTAAAGGTCTCATTGTTCTACCAATCAGAATAGGACCAACTAAAATAAATGTGATATGTCAAGTTCTAGATCTACCCTTGGCTTACAACATACTATTAGGGAGACCTTGGATCCATGAAATGCAAGTAGTACCATCTAATTACCACCAGTGTATCAAATTCCCACATAATGGGGTGGAAGTGACAATTCTTGCAGATGCCAGTTATACTTGCAACAATGTTAAAGAAGATAGTATGGTCCCTCATAACAAGGAAGTTCCAAAAGAGACTGCACCTAAAACTACCAAAGACATGGTTATGAAGAGCTTTGGAAAGACCTTAAAACTTGAAGAAACTAGTATGGGAGAATACAAGCTAGACATGACCCCATCATTGACAAAACTTCCAGTGTCTCCAAGATCTTATGGAAAAACTTCCTCGTCTTTCACACCTACTACACCTAAAGAGCTGGAAATCCATAAAGCAACAAGTATGGTTAAAGCATCTACCTCCCAAGAGGATGATAGAGAAGAACAAGCAGTCTTGGTCTAGCTTTACCAGGGTAAACCAAAAGAAAATGAGGTAAAACATGTGGAAATATCCCTAGAAAAGTATGGTAAAGGATATGATCTTCTCAGAAAAATGGGATATAAAGGAAAAGGACCTTTAGGAGATAAAGGAAAGGGACTTGTTGAACCTGTACACATGGAATTCAGGGATACCAAAGATAAAACATGACTAGGTTTCAACAATAAATCTAAAAACCCTACTTCAAGGGATAGTCTGATCTTTGATGAAGGCAGCGATGAAGAAGAAGAAACATAACTAGAACAATGGACCTATGAAATCCTATTACATATTGGTATGGAGTATCCCAAATATCAAGGAGAAAGATATGTACCTAGCTTTGAGACACCACAAGACACTCATATCCCTTTGTTAACACAAGCTACTATTCAAGAGGTAGAGGAAGCAACAAAGGACACTCCAGAGATGCCATTGATAGAAACAACTATTGAATACCCCGACAAAAAAATTCACATCCTAATTGGGGGAAGTTGGTAACAATCATACATGTCCTAGATTTACCACAATTTGATCTACAAGTGGCTAATAGAGTACATCAGGTAACTATTTCTGAATTCTTAAATAGGTCTGATGACAAAATAACAGACTCCCATGATTATGAGTGGGATGATCTATTTGTTGCCATAGAGGACATTGAAATAGATGTGATTCACATGTTTGTAGCTCCATCAGAACACAAAGAGCATTCTAAAACTGCTCCTAACATTGTTGATGTTCCCGAAGCAGAGGAATTATCTCTTCCCTGAATCATTGGTGAAGAAACTAGTATTCTCCTAGGTCTAGAAGAAATTCAGAGGCTACAAGCTAGGAGCCTCCTTCTACGAAGAGATGAAGATGAAAGTTCCACTGATGAGTCACTAAAGCTCGGTCCACATATAACTATCAATGACTTCGATAATGACGATCTAACTCTTATTGATCTAAACATCATAGAAATAGACTTAACAGAACAAGTCATGTCAGTTAATAGTCTTGACACTGACGCAATGTTGTCCTTCCCAAAATTTGAATCCTTGTCTTTAATAAACCCAGACCTAATTGATTGGACTAATATAGATCCTACTCCTATCCTAGACTTCCCTAATGACTACAGTTTGGCTTGCTACCTAAATGCTTGTGAACCTTACCCTTCTTCCACCAATGCAAGGAGCGTGAACATGTCACAGGAGGATATCAAGTTTCTCAGTCACCAATTGAAAAATAAAAAGAAGCAAAGAACTTACGGTGAAAACCACGTTGTGGAAGTGTCAAATTCTAAATTATTAAAAACAAAAGATGTATCTGATGGTGAAAACCTCTCTGAGGTACCAAAATAAGAGATTCTTGATATCCTCCCTGAGCACTTTCAAGAAAGATCTTCAGTTTTGATAGAACCAACACAAACAGTTAACTTGGGCACAATTGAAGTTCCTCAAATTGTTCACCTAGTGCAATCTTTGTCAGACGAGGAGAATATACAATTCACTGAGTTCCTAAAAGAGAAAAAGATCAACTTTGCATGATCTTACATAGATATGCCTGGACTAGATCCTGAATTAATAATGCACCATTTATCTATAGCTCCTGGGATCAAACCCATGAAATATAAACTAAGAAAGATGCATCCTCATGTTGCATTACTGGTGAAAGCAGATCTGGAAAAACTATTGAAGGTTGGATTCATAAGAGTCATCTCTTACGCAGGATGGATTTCTAATGTGGTACCAGTATCTAAATTAGATAAATCTATCAGGATCTGTACAGACTTTAGAGACTTAAACAAAGCATGTCCTAAAGATGATTTTCCATTACCAAACATTGATATGATTATAGATCTAACATCAGGCTATTAAATGTACTCATTAATGGATGGTTTCTCAGGCTATAACCAGATTAAAATTGCTCCTGAGGATCAAGAGAAAATTGCATTTATATGCACATGGGGAACCTTTTGCTGGAACGTTATGTTGTTTGGGTTAAAGAACACTAGTGCTACATACCAAAGAGATATGACTACTATATTCCATGATATGATGCATAACAACATGGAGGATTATGTGGATGATACCTTAGCTAAATCAAAAGAATGGAATACTCATATTGGTGACTTGCGAAAGATATTGGATCGAATGGGCAGTTTCAACTCTAGCTCAATCCAAAGAAATGTACCTTTGGGGCTCAATCAAGGAAGTTTCTAGGGTTTATTGTATCAACAAAAGGAATTCAGGTAGACCCTAAAAATTCAAAGCTATACTAGAAATGACTCCTCCACACAACATTAGTCAAATGAGGACATTACAAGGAAGACTCCAGTCCATCAGGAGATTTATATCACAACTTGCAGATAAAGCACAATCCTTTACTAAATTGCTACATAAAGGTGTCACCTTCAAATGGGATGAACATTGTGAAACCAACTTCAAAGAATTAAAAGAGTACTTGGCTACTCCTCCTATTCTCATGGTGCCCATTCATGGAAAGCCATTACTTCTATATATTTCAGATACATCTACATCACTGGGAGCATTGCTGGCACAAGAGGATGAAACTAAAAAGGAAAGAGCAATCTACTATATCAGCAGAACTAGTATCTTATGAACTCAATTACAACATAATTGAAAAATCTTGCTTAGAAGTTGTCTTCGCATCACATAAATTGAGACATTATATGCTATCACATCTAGTAAGGCTCATTGAAAAGATAGATCCTTTGAAGTACCTCTTAAGCAAGACAACATTAACAGGACGACTAGCAAAGTGGGTCCTAATTTTGAGCAAATTTGACATTGAGTATGTGGATAGAAGGGCTATTAAAGGACAAGTCCTCGCTGATCAATTAGCTGACTCACCACTCCAAGATGATGAACCTTTGAGAATTGAGTTCCTTGATGAAACAATTATGCATCTAACTAAGTATCCGTGGAAGATGTACTTTGATGGTTCTTTCACGCAACAAGGCTCTAGAGAGGGGGTTTTATTCATAACTCCTCAAGGCAACAAGATACCCAAGTCTTACAAATTGATGTTTCCATGCACAAATAACATTTCTAAATATGAAGCATTGGTAAATGGTCTTAAACTTGATATGGAGTGGAATATTGTAGAGTTACATGTGTATGGTGACTCCCAGCTCATTATCAATCAAGTAAATGGGGATTATCAGACCAAAGATGAGAAGTTGACGCCCTACAAACAACTGGTTGATGACCTAAAGAAGTACTTTGTCTTCATCACATTCCAGCAAATACCAAGAATAGAGAATAAGGCTGCAGATGTTATGGCTACATTGGCATCCATGTTACAATTAGAGGAACATCAATTCTTCTATGACTTCTTGGTGGAATAATTATCCTACCCAGCCTTTGATACACCCGAATACCAAGTAATTTGTGCTTTAAACGCCCAAGACCCATCTCGGTATGCTAAAATCATTGCATACCTAAATAACCAAAATATACCCAATGACCTATCCAGAAATGAAAAATGAGCCTTGATTAGGACAACATCGCGTTATGTCCTCATTACTAATAACTTATATAGACAAGGTCTCGACGGTACACTTCTTAGGTGTTTAGAACATGAAGAGTCAGATCACACATTGAAAGAAGTCCAGGAAGGTGTATGTGGATCACACTCAAATGGATTTTCACTGGCTAAGAAAATACTCATAGTAGGCTATTACTGGCCCACAATGGAAAACTATGCTATTCAATTTTCAAAGACATGTCATAAATGCCCAATACATGGAAATCTCATCCATGCTCCTGCTATAGAACTCATACCATTCATAACACATTGGCCATTTCAGCAATGGGCCTTTGATTTGGTTAGACAAATATATCCTAATTCTTCAAGTGGACACAAATACATCATTCTAGCCACTGAGTATTACACAAAGTGGGTCGAAGCCATGTCGCTAATCAAAGCCACTGGAAAATAGGTGGCTATGTTCATTTTGAACTAAATTATTTGTAGATATGGGATACCCTCTTCAATTGTAACAGACAATGGGGGCCAATTTAAAAACCAAGACATCGAAGACCTTTGCACACAGTTTCACATTACTCAACATTGTTCCTCCATCTATTATCCTCGAGGTAATGGACAGGCTAAGACATATAACAAGAATATTCTCAAGATCCTACACAGAACTGTGAGTAAGTCTGGCAGGGAGTGGCATTTACAATTAAATCTAACACTTTGGGCCTACAGAAAAAGCATCAGAAGACCAACTGGAGCCATGCCATTTGCCTTGGTCTATGGTGCTAAGGCAGTATTACCTATTGAGGTTGAAATCCCATCTTTTCTAGTATCTCTCCAAGGTCTTGTTACTGATGAAAAATACCGCATTGATAGGGTAAATTCTTTAGACTTACTTGATGAGTGTAGGCAACAGATGTTTGATCATCTAAAAGTGTACCAAACACACATGTCAAAAGGGTACAATAAAAAGGTCAAACCATGACACTTTCAAGTGGGGGATCTCATCCTAAAAGAGAATCCTAAGAATCAGCCAAACCGAGAACAAAAAGGAAAGTTTGAACCAAACTGGTTGGGACCCTATGTCATCATTACAACTTTTGGGTACTAGAGCTTATCATCTAGCTACCCCTGAGGGAGATGTTCTTCCTAGTCCCATTAATACTATACATTTGAAGTGGTTCTACGCTTGATGTCTGGCTAGCAGAGCCTATGTAGTGAAAATCTTAGAAAATACCAAAAAAAAATCAAATTGATCCTGAAGAAATCCAAAAAATAGTGGAAAAAGTCCTGACAAAAGGTATCCTTGGTGAAAACCTGGCAAACGGGCGCCTTGATACTAAAAAAATAATAAAAAATCAAAAATACCAAAATTTTTGAAAAAGAGAAAAATGCCTTGGTGAAAACTTGGCAAACAGTCATCTTGGTAGCAAAAAGAAGAAGCTTTGCCAAGTGGTGAAAACTTGGAAAACGGGCGTCATTCGAACTCTATGCTCTATCTATCAATACACTGGCAACCCTAAACTTCATATCTTGCACCTGTGTTATTTAGTGATTTTGATTCCTTAAAAATACCCTATCCTTGCTTGGGATTTGTCTATATTTGCGTCTTAGGAATAGTCCCTCTGCACTGGGGGCATCTTTGCTAGCTTGGTCAGTTCACGTTTGCTAGGTTTTCCTAAGCATCTTATCTAGGATGGTTTGCCTCTCCAACATGGTAATAGACATCAAACTAGTGTTTCTCAACACTTGAAATCTAGGAACTTAAAATGAACTAGTGTTTTTCAACACTTTCAAGACATGTTTCTAAAAACTACATGGATTACAAATTACTGACATAATTAATCCCACATGCAATCAGACAGGAAAACATATTGCTTACATTCCAAATTCTGATTGATAAATCTCTACTGCACTTGAAAAATGAATTAATAGTATTTCTCAATACTACTTAAGCACACAATTTGATCTTGGCTTGGTTATAATTCTTTTATGTTCCCATGATGTTTCGTACTAGGGGCATCTAAGCGATTATAAATTTTCTTTGATTGATTCTCAATTGACAATTTTTATGTCTTCCGAGTTACTCCATGACATCCATTCAAAGACACAGAGTCACAACAATAGGGGGCATAACATTTTCTTGGTTTTCTATGTATGGTAATTATTTTACATGATCCTATAAATTTCACCTAACTTGGATGTTTATGGTAAGAGCTACCAACATGAGTGGATATCCCAATATATCTCGATCTTTGTTATGTGTAAACTACGGTGAGGTTGAAACAATTTCCTTGTCTATTTTCTAAATCAGATTCTCACTAAGGTGTACGCTACATGATGTACCCTAGGATATGAATTTTCAAGGTCATTACAAGTTTCATATCTAACATTACACTTGAACAGAAGAACCTAAATATTAAAAGGAGATAACTAAATTGTCATCCTAGCTTCTATGTCTTGATGCCTAAGTCTATTTCTAACATTTCATCTTGGCATTTATGCCTTGATGCCTAAGTCTATTTCTGACATTTCCTGCCTAAGTCTATTTCTGACATTTCATCATTAAAAGGAGATAACTAAATTGTCGTCCTGGCTTCTATGCCTTGATGCCTAAGTCTATTTCTGACATTTCATCCAATACAAATACTATTCATCCTTTCATGATACCAGTGGGTAATAGTGACAGTTGTACTGTTAGGTAATGTCCATTACAAACAACTGCCTAATGATGATAAAAGTGCAACCATATATACAAATCAGTGACAGTCCTAAAGAGTCTGCATGTAGATGCATTTTAGAGATTGAATGATTCTTTTTTTTTTAAAAGAAGAAGAAAGAACAACATAAGGACTTGATCTCATAATCATTTCTATTTTTCATCCTAAATCCAAGTTAATCACATAATCAAATATTCCTGATATCAATGTCGTTGCACATCCATGACATACATTTTGCATTCATAAAAGAGCAAGAGAAAATACAAAAACAAAGCATTCATGCATTGCATTTATTTTACATCCTAAAAATGCATTTGTACATTTACTTGCATTAAAAAAACATTCATTTTGCACATTCACATAGCATCATTTGAATCACATTTATATCAGTAATCAGTCACAAAGCATAAATGATGTCATAATCTAAATCTCACTCATCAAGAGACCAAGGATATAAATCACATATGCATCAAATATCAACATCTATCAAAGCAAAGAGAACCCATGAACATGTCAAAATCAGGAACAACTACATTAGATATATATCAAATCATGAAAATAGATCAAAAATGTGGAACTGTCTACAAAAAGAGTATCAAAATATTAGTATGAATCAGATATACATGTATCAATGTCATAGTACAAAAGAATGATCTCAGGAGGATCAAGATATAAAAGGTAATCTCAAAAATATGATGAAAACTGATACATCATGTCTGACTCCCACCCTATCCTTGATCTGGCGGAGGAGGAGGAGGTGGAACAAAGGGCGAAGGAGGAGGAATAGATCCCTTAGACTGTTGAGCCACATGTGAAAAGGATAGTGCTCTTTGACCCTCTGGAACCACAACATGGTATAAATCAAAATAATAGGCTTCTCTCTGACCCTGGTGTGTGGCTATCCAAGCCTGCGCATCTCTCTCCACTCTGAGCATATCACACTGCCTATCTCACTCTGCTCTAAGGCGCTCAAGCTTATCCCTTTCTATAAGCAAGGCCTCTAAGGTGGTGATCCTAGCCTTGAGCTTCTCTCGTTTATGCTCACACTGTGATAAATCATCTCCATCTCAGCCAGAGCCTCTACTTGTGTCTTGTCCTGAGGGCCTATCCTATGGCCTCTCCTACTGGGCATCCCACTACCTCTGTCTCTACTGCTATCTGGTAAGTAATGACCCAGGATCTCTCTGTGGAGCAACAAATATGAATCGTGTCCACCTACCACACCCACAGCCACTAGCACCACCACTACCACCCATTGTGCCTCCACCCCTATCATCTCCACCATCATCCGGACCCTGTCCTGTATCTGGAGGAGGAGGACGTCTCCCATCTCATCCCCCGCCATCTCTCCTAGCTCCCCCATCTCTCTGAGCTCCTCCTCTACCTCTGATAGGGTGATCCTCGGTAGGATCATAATCTATGGGTTCCTCTATATGAGGAATGGCCTCGTCAAGTACAATGAACCATGAAAAGGGATGTTGGAGCATCTGTGCAAGATAACCGTTGGAACACCCTGCATCTGCAACATTTGGGCGATGGTCCCACACAACTCCAACCATCTCCCTAATCTCCCGATGAGCAATCTCATACATCAACTAGGAACCCCACATTGCTGCCTCATCTCAGATCCTGGCATATATGGTCATGTCCTGACACCTGCCCTGTACTCAGCCAAACTGTCTCAAAACCCAGGTGTGTAAGAAACACTCTATGATATATCAGGTTTGGTTGATCAAGTACCTGCTCTAAAAGAAGAATGGCATATGTCGTTTGTCTGATGCCCACTCCTCGCAATCCAAGTATGGCTACCATACCACTACTATCATGTCATCAAAGAGGTGACGCCAGTACTCTACCTTTCCCAAATGGGGCTGTTGAATAAGACCTGAGTACATATATACGTAAGGCTACTTTGGTGCTTTTTGTCTATCTACTATCAGCTGTGTAACTGGGATATGCTCCCAGGCCCAAACCTGAAGAATCAAGATCCCTACAGTCATGCTCCGGGAATGTTGGTATACAATCTCATGTAACTCCCTATAAATATCAGTAAGGATGCAACTACCCCAGGCAAATCTCTAAGAGGATACAACCATCTGCTCCAGCATGTCTACCCATCCTACCAGAAAATCATGTTGTCCTCTATCTGGCATCAGGACACCTCCAATCAGTCTAGCTAAGTATACAGTAAGACAATCATAGTGATCACACATGTAATTATAGGTAATGTATCTACGTGTAATTGTGTCATCTCTAAAGAAATGACATGTTGAAGCAATAGCTGTCCGGGAGGTCGAATCAAACTGCACCTCTCACCCCATCATAGGCACTCACAAAATTTGCCACATGTCCTCTGGTGTGACAGTCATCTCTCCAATTGGGAGATGGAAGGTGTTGTGCTCTGAGTGCCATCTCTCAGTAAGAGCAGTCAACAACCCTTGATTTACCCTAATATCAGGTAAATTAGTCAAGGATGAAAGTCCCACCCTAGCAACTAACTCACTCTCATCATCTGTCAACTTTCAGGACAAGGCAAGGACATGACCCAGGTATGGTCCTCGGAATGATACTACCTCAAAAGGGACCTGTTTCACATAAAGATAGCAATTACAAAAGAAAATCACAATTCTATCTATGATAACTACACAGAAAAGTAATCAACTAAGTGTTTTGACAGCCCGCGAATGGAAAAAAGTTCACAGTTTGCAGCATTCTAAGTCTATAAAAACCAGAAATGATTCTAGATCTACAGGGTATGATATTTTTATGGGATACGATCCTTGATTTTAGGGATGTGACGGGGCATCTGGATATGATGCAAGATTAACATGGTGCGACGTGGGATGTGGTGTACGACCCTGTTTCATAGGGTACGATGAAATTCAAAAGCTATTCTAAATCTACTGACTACGATACAAAATTGAAAAATGGGGTACGATCCAGGAAATCCCAGATATGACACACGAATTCTTGTATCCATAGGATTGACTGGGTACAATCTGGAATACCAGATTTGATGCAAAACTAAATTGGCTCTAAATTCTACAAAAATGCATAAAATTTGATTTTGCAAATTTGACAGGATAGATTTATGGGTACTTACTGGAGGTGGGTATTCGGATGGGCATTGATGTCGATGGCTGAACTTGAAATGATGCTTCTCCATGGGGACCACCATCTTCTCTGCAGAGCTCTGAAAATTACTAAGGGTAAAAGTGAAAATGAATAAGTAAAAGGTAATTTTTGGGATATATATTGGACTTTTGAGCTATTTAGGAGCTTTGAAACTCCTTCCAGACAACTGAAAATCTATTATATTATCTTTTTGATCAATCAGGAACAAAATTGAAGGTGCCTACGCCATTTTATACTGTACAGTAAAATTTTATGCCCGTTCCCAAAACTACAGATTTGCTCCATGCGTTCTGAATATGATTCACAGGCTTTGCGCACTCAGTTTTATGGGTTCTCTATCGTCAAACTCACACATTATTCATCACACATCTTGGTCTAAAATCATTTTATCAAAACTCACATTTCAACGTGACTAACTTGGTAAGCTTGTGTTTTCTCTTAACACATCTCTGCCTCATCCTTTCTTCTAATTATTTCTTTCTTGATTCAATCGATCAATTCAAGTGATACATCATTCTTCAGGTGGATTCTATTCTTTTTCCTTCAATTTCATTCCTGAGGGGGCATGATCACACTATCATCAATCAAATTCTTGCTCGAAACAACATTAAAATGACTTCGTCATCAAAAGACTAAAGGCATGACAATTCCTTGACTAAGTCAGGACTGTTGGATTGAAGGCTTCAGTTCTCACAAGCTGAATATCTTATGTCTACCTCTTCTTAGATTCTTATTAAGCTCTTAGCAGCTTCATACTGATCTACGTTCAATCAAGTTCAGTGTCAGTATTATCAATTCTCGGATGACAACCAAGTTCTGAACTGGTACCTTTAAGATCTTTTCTTATTGAACTTTGTTCGATCAAGTTCAAAGTCAATACTATCAGTCTTAGTTCAATAAAGTGTGAGAGTGATCTCATCAGACATTTCATTCGATCAAAGATGGAATTCTCAAACTTTCTGAAGTCAATAAACTTTCTTTGAATCAATGCGCTGCTCACACATCAATTCAAAGAGGGGCAAATGTAACCACCCTAATTTGGTCTGCTCTGACCATAGACCCTATTTGCCCTAAGTGTGATCATACCCCTAATTATGTCAAGACAACTCTTCAATCGGTTGGCATAATTCTTTTGAAATCAAAATTAATCTCCTAAGTGATTTAATCACTAATCTAAATTAATCATTTTTAGCCAATTCAAAAACAATCAAATACATGGCTAAGATAATTAATTTAAAAAGAATTAAATAAAATCCCAATTGTAAACTCCTCACTTGCAAAAGAGATAAAAATCAATCCCCTAGCCTAATTAATTCAATATGGCTATAGTCCTAATTAATTATTACAAAGCAATCAATAGCTTAAATAATTAATTAAAATCTCTATTATTGAGTGAATATATTATTTACATATTTCATTTCATTTCATTAATATTCCCTCTAACCTAACCAATCTCAACTACCTATTCATGAGTTCAAACTCATCCCAACCCCTTCTCACATGCTAATTCTTCTTAATTATCTAATTAACCCTAATTAGCTAATCCCCCCTCCACTCATTCTCTCTCCTCCTATCCCCATCTCCTTAATTAGATGTCTTAAGCCTTAATCTTAATCCTAAGCTACCCCTAAGCTTGTCACATTCCTAATTTTGTGATTAGGAATTCAACCCTCCCCCAAAAGTCAATGTTCTCAAGCTTGACCTTAAACCCTCACCCATGCTTCTTAAACCCTCACCTATGCCTAATTAATGCTTTCATAAATGAAGCATTAATGCCTCTTACACATTCTTGTCCACACTCATTAATGAGTCTTACACCCTCATTAATGGCTTCCCTTCTAGAGCCTTCTCCCCTTCCTCCCTTCTTTCTATAAATTGGATGGTTTTTGAGCTCAAATGGTCCTTAATTTTAATAGTTGAAAGCATCCTTATGCTGTCCATATTTGGAGATTTGAAAGAGTAAATTTATGTTGCTCATATTTCTAGGGATTTATATTGCTTTTTAGCTCTAATAGTTGTATTGTTATAATCTTTCATCTTGGAGTTTAAAATGGACTTGTCTTGAGCATATTAAATTAATTTCATTTGAATCTTCCATTCTAGGTTGTTTTTGTCACTGATTTATGCATAATCTAAGGGCATGTTATTGCATTCTTCAAACTCTTCTTAGATAGGAAGCAATATGTCAGTTTTAGTGATCAATGTCAAACCCTTTCTCTTTATGATTTTTCACTATTATAATGCATTATTGAAGTGTTGTGTCATTCTCAACAAGTGCATAAACAACTAAAAAACCACATCCTAAAAGAGTATGACACTAAAATTGAAAGCAACCTAGGGGGTGGGTATTACATATACATGTGTGTGTGTGTGTGTGTGTGTGTGTGTGTGTGTGTGTGTGTGTGTGTGTGTGGGCGCGCGCGCGTAAGTATATGGGTATATATTTAGCATACATACATACTCAAAGGTATTCAATCATTTGCAAACCTACATAGAAAAGAATAATTATCAAACATAATGACATAAATATCTATAGACACAACTATGCACTCATAAGTACATACATAATGGCACACAGATATAGTAAAACATATGTTTATTACACGACTTTGATATTTGATGGATGTAAGAATATGGATACATTATCACCAGTGTTCCAATTCAATGATACATACGGGCTCCTTTTTCTGAGTAATGTTGATAACTATGAAGCCTACAAAGGAAATTCGTATTGAGAATATACAAATTACAAACACATCTCCTCTTATACATGTATACTAAAGAGAATAGTTTTAAATAACAAGAATAAAAGTAAACGAATATACTTAATCTAACAATTGATTATTATTCTAATCATTTCATTTTTCAGATTATATCTAGCATAGATTCAAAATATATATTTGTTTCTGTCAGTGAATTAGATTGAATTCAAGAACGATTATTATCTCCTTTGGCATACTAACAATGCTCTTAGCTGAAAGGAAAATGAGAAATGTAGGTACGGATCACGAACATGGTACTATAATCTTCACAGAAAAGGATTTAACAACAATAACTAGCAAAGAATGGTTGCCAAAAGAATGATAACAAAAAGTGGAGCCTGATATCCTTTATATATGTAACAAACAACCACATAGTTGGTAAAGTGAATACTCACTTCAATCGTGTACTTATCACAGTTAAGATTAAATTAGAAAAGCCACGTATAAAAAAGGACATGTAAAAGAGAGCACATGGCCTCAAATATCCTCATTTGTCCAGGGGTAACATATGAATTTTTATTACTTTGATCTAGACTGCAAAGTCCAGGGCAGGATCGGAGGTTTTCCTAGCTTTATTCTTTCCTATCGGTGCCCGCAGTGAATGGAGCAACTTTGTATTATTAATTAATTAATTCTTGGCTTCGGCCTTATATATATATATATATATATATATATATAATTTGAATCAATAATTTATATATATATAATTTGAATCAATAATTTATTATATATTGAAAATTCTTAAATATTTATTTATTTTTAAAAATTAAAAAATAAATATATTATTTAATTTTTTTAATAGCAGGTTTTCACTTTTAAGATTATAGTTTTTTTAATATTATAATTTAATATATGATAAAGGTAAACTATAATCAATAATTAATATATTGTTGCATAGATAGAAAAGTTTATTTCTATGTTGATTACCTTGTGGAAGCATGTACGATTCGTTCAGAGTGTAGAAGCATAGAAACCAAGGCACATATCAGCTTGGTAACAATGGTCATATTCTTTTCCGCTTTTGAGGTCTAGTGTTGCCACTGTTGCTCTTGCAAGCTTGTGGCCTTGCATTCTTAGCATCTGCACTCTGAAGGAATAGTTAACAAACAACCACCACGACTAAGTTTAATATGTTTTTTTTATATCTGTCTTGTTGTATGCAGAAAACATATATTAATAAATTAATTAAACTTTACTTAATCTGATGAACACATATTGATGGTTTGGTTTGACGCCAGTGCTTGCTATGCACCATTATTTCAAACAAAGCGGGTTTGCAGAGGGTAGTAAAGAGATTTTCTATAACCAAAATAAGTGTCGTGAAACTATCGTTAAAAAAATCGAGCAGGAAAACAAGCTCAAAATAGTATAGTGGGGTTTAATATATATTATTTAAATTTTTTAATAAGATATTTTCAGTTTTTTAGATAATAAAAATTATAATATTGTAAAATATAATAGATAAATTAAACATTACTTAATTATAACCTTAAAGTTTTAAAAAATGATAGATATTAATATTATATTTAATTATATAATATATGAATAATAAATATATTATTTCGAGCATGAGCTCACAACGCAGCGGTGGCTGCGAGACCCAGTAACTGGGAGGTTCAATGTTCAAACCACAAGAAGTGCAATCAAGCGAGACAATCTATGTTGGGCCCAGGAGTCGGAAGGAATTGGTGGTCAACATAATTCAAGGTTCAAATTTCACAGGCAGCACTCGGCGTATGCTCTGCATAGTAATCACGAGAGTCGAAAAGGATCGTTGACGAGGGAGTGCACTATACTTGCGATGGAGGAGGTTGAAGATAGTGGTGTTCATGATCCAGTTGTCAAACCCTCGCTGGTCTTGGTGTGCTCGCAGACCCGGACGACCTGGGCTGGTGTCCCTGTTGGGCTCTCTGGATCGCGGGTCTGATGTTATGGTTTCATGGGGATGATGTCCCCCAGATTTGTGGCCTCACTGGTTATCACTCTAGTCAAAAGCGTATATTACCGATAAAAAAATAATATTTCAATTAATACTTTATTATATATTGAAAATTCTTAAATACTTATTTACTTGTAAAAATTAGAAAAATTATTTGATGCAAGTTGAAAACCGTGGTAAAGCAAAGACAAACAAGGAAATAAACTCTTTGCATATACCATGAATGAAAACCAACAATGCAAAAAATAATTAAACGTATTAAGCAAAAAATTGAATAAAATGAAAACAACTATTTACAAATACCTCAAATGAAAATTATATAATTAGAATTTAACTTTATTTACTCATTTATTTAATTTATAAAATAAAGGAATGTGCATCCACAAATGAAAACTAACAATGCATAAAATATTTAATAAACATATTCAGGAAAAATTTGAATAAAACGAAAAAACAACTATTTCCAAATATCGCAAATAAAAATTATATATTTAGAATTTAACTTTATTTATTTATTTTATAAAATAAAGGAATGTGCATGTGTTTGGTATTGCTCTTTCATTGCAATTATTTTTGTCATCGCCCAAAGGATTGAAAGAACAATCCTCTTTCTTATTGTCTCGTAGATGTTTTAATTGCTCGCTTATAGACATCAGTGAATGCTATGTCATCTGAACCAAGTTGTGGCAATGCCTTGTATCAGCCCCCTTTTGACAGTACAATGAGTCCATATTCTCAATTTGCTCCGCTCTAGCAAGCCAATTATAGTTTCCATATGCATGCTTGATGTTTTCTAATTCAGTTTGCTTTATATTCCATATGCAATATCATGGATACATATTCATGAGCTGTATATGTATTTTTGTTTGTTATGGAGGATATATTCAATTCAAGATTCAATGATATTTGGAGTTGGTAGGGATATATGTGCATTCAATGGAATGTATTTATTTCATCCTTGATTCACATGGCAGGTGTTCTATGGAGGGAAATATATATTTGAGTCTTTAAGAGTTGCATCAATTTAAAAAGAGTGAGTCGCAACTGCCCAGCAATTTTGGTTCACTTAATGTAATATTATTTGTGGCATCCATTCCACATGGAAGTAACCAATGAGACAAATTTTCACACACAAAAGAACTCGCCATGTCGGTCATCCTTATGTTCTTGTATGTGTATGTAGTGCCTCTCCCGTTTACATTCTAGATTCCATCTTGATGGATATGACTTTGATGTTCATGCTTATTGTGTGATCATGTTGGACCCATGAGTGGTATGCTCCTTTGGGGTGATGACTTATGTTGCTACATTAGCAGACTTTGTAGGCATTATATCTGGTTGTGTGAACCATGGTGCTTTGGCGGGTTATGTACCTGATTTGATATGCCTTGCTTTGGTTATGTATGTGTACTATTTCTCCATGATTAGTTGAGATGACCTTACGATATGGCGATTATCCCCGTACTATGCTTTTATCTGACTTTGTGAGATGCACCCTTTATAGTTGATTCTTGTGTTCATTTTGAGATGATAGTTGTGGTTTCAATTGGTATGTGACTTTTGAGATTTATGATGTGATTTAATGGTTCACTGAGGTATATGCCAGTGGTTACCTAGTTTGGAATGGTATCATGATGTTATTCCGTGAGTACTCATGTGACTTGATATGGTGTTTGCACTATGTGATGCACTTGATTATCGTACCTTATTTCAATTACCTGTATCATTGCTAATTTTAAATGTTAGATTATGAGGTTAAGTAATATTTTGATCCTATCTACATGATGATGCCTTATGATTATATCTGGGGTATTTTGCATTAGAGAATATTGGAATAATATGTTATGATGAATATCATGGATTCATGTTATATTGTGTCTAATATGTTGTTATATATCTTAGTAATTACTTCTATTGATATATGCTCATGTTGTCATGATTGATTATTTAAGACTTATATTTCAATAAAATGTTTAATGTTAATGCAATATTTATTTATATAAATTGAAGTTCACTATTTTCTCATGCAATTGATATATATCATGCTTCATGTGTTTGTACGAAGTGAGACGAAGTCTTAGTTACCCCCTTTGTGAGGTCCACATGATGGTGTCATTCTCCTTCGTTGTTTGATTATTACATGTAATTTTAGCTATTTTAATATGAGAAGGTACACTTGATGTTTGCATGTTTATTGAACAAGTACCAGAGTTTTAGGAGTTGAGTGTGTACCTATATCCCCGGCAGTGGCACAAGAGATAGTATTACCGACCTTTTATTATTGATCTAATATTGTTCCTATATGGACGATGTACCCGTGATTATTACATTATTCCTTTGATACGTGTTAGTAAATCCAGATTGCAAATGCATTGTCAGAGACCAATTATGCATATGTGCATTTAGAGTTCCCGCAGTTGTCGCAGATGATATTTAATAAAATGTTGATTTTATGTGGTTGGGGATTTGATATTTTATTGTTATTTGATTTATCATAATCAAATTCCATTTAATTAGAATAGATTTGATTTAATTTGGGAAAGTCAATAGTTCATGGGAATTATATAATTGATTTTTTTTAAGTTACCCTTTAGGGCTTTTGGGCCAAAAGTGCTTTATATTTGGAAAAAGAGTTCTTTTATCTCACTTTTTTAACTTTTGTTTTGGGAAGAGATTTTGGATTTTGCTCCAAATTGATTTGGATAAATTCATTCTTCTGCTCATTGTGATTGACTGGGTTGTCGATTTCTGCTGGGTAGCGGCTCGTTAGAATCGTGTCGCGAATGCTTCCATTTGTGTGGAGCTATTTCGAGATTCAACTTGATTTTTATTTTATCCCTCGTATTTTCAAGTTTCTCCTCTGAATGTGAGGTAGGGCCTCTATTATTTAACTCATTTCTCAAATTTTTAAGCTATTTATTGTTTGTAAATACTTCGTGGGCTGAGAGTTAGTACTCCCCTACAATCAGTTTTTTGATACTCGGTTGACTCATTACGAGTAACTAGGGTTTTACATTTTGGTTTTTGTGTTGTTATGCTAGCCGTTTTTCCATGTTTATCTAGAACTGGAATTTTATTGGATTAGTGTTTTGTTGGGTGCCTTAGGGCAATTGGGTTTTCATTTTGTAGCTTTCTAAGAAGTTTGATTTTAGGGAAACTTTTGGGTTGCCTCATTTTTCGTGCCACCCAATTTTACTATTTATTTTGTTCGGTTTAATCCGACCATTGGAGTGTGTTTTCCTCCAGGTTTTCAACCATTCTATGGTTTTAGATTCATGAATGAATCTGTACTCCTGGCCAAGTGTCCATTTGAGTGTGTCGTGAGCACTTGTGATCGTCTTTTCCTTTTTGTGGAATGCACGATGTTGGTGTTTGAGATCACATCACAAGCTCTTTGAGTGTGTCGTGAGCACTTGGTTTTATCTTTCTTTTGTTTAATTGTCTTACATGATTGATTTTGATCACATTGGAATGCGTGATGTTGGAGTTAGAGACCAAATCGCAAGCTCTTTGAGTGTGCTATGAGCACTTATGTTATCTTTCCTTTTTGGGAATTTGTTCTCCATGCTTGATTTAAATCACATTACAATATGTGATGCCGGTGTTTGAGACCACATCACAAGATCTTTGTGTTCCATGATGGGATTAATTTGGGATCCATGCTCTTGGTTGAGACCAATGGAGCCATGCGCCTTATTTCTTTTACCTCCCTCTTTGATTGAGGTTTGGAGTCTTTTTTTCTTCAATATGTTTGACCGGTAGGTGTCAAGTAGTGGGATGGATTGGCTCACCAAGGTGGGATAGGACACAAAGTGGTCCTAGGGTATCCCTTGGTTGAGTTATTTTAATAATTGATAACATTGAACAATAAACGGGACAACAAAACTTAAATATAAGACTTAATGTGACTACCTTGTCGTCACTTGAGGACATTGATATGGTATGTCTTGCCTTGCTGTCTATGGACATTGATATGGAATAGTACCTTTTCATCTATGGACATTGATATGGTATAGTACCTTGCCATCTACGGATGTTGATATGGTGTAGCATAGCCTTGCCATCTAGGAATGTTGATATGACTCAGTAGAGATTCCTTGTTTGAGAAGGATTTCTTAATTCCACATGGGCATGTACGAGCCGTGTGATGACACTCTATTCTTGAGTCTCAACATCATACCCTATCTAGCTTGATTAGTGACCTTGACCTACTTGTATTGCATCCTTGCATTGGATCTCTATATTGTTCCCTGATTTTTTGCATCTGCTTATTGTGAGTGTATTCCTTTTTGGTGTAAGTGTTTATCTATGTGTGGTCGAGAAGCTATCTCCACAAGCACGGTGGGTTAGGCCTATGAGTACCATGAGGTAGGGTGGCATTGCTACACTTTACCACTGTTGGGAACCAATTTACAGATGGTGGATGACTTTCAATGATGGATTTCTTGAGCATGATGTGCTCTTTTCTTTCCCTCCTTATCATTTACATAATTCATGTTCTTACTTTATGTTCTAGTTTTAACATATTGCATTCATGTTTTACATTTATTTTATTGTTTTGTAATCGAGTGTCCATAGCCTTTATTTTCATGTATCTGGAACTCTCAGTGTGTATCTAGATTATATTTCATGTTGTACATTGGTGTCGGAAAGCCTTTCCCGTCGTTAGACTCAGGAGATCATTTGTTGCAAGTTTTGGCAACAATGATCACCTGATTTTATATTACACTTGATTCAAATCGATGGAAACAAAAAAGTTGATATCCTAGGATGGTTTTAGTTCCATTTTTTTGTAGAGCTCATTGAGACCTTTCCAACGCATGTTGAACGGAGTCAATCAAACACTGTATGCAAAAGATATGGCTTCTTGAGTGAAGTATAATTTGGAGCCAGTGGATGCTTGTACGAGAATTGGTATGAATCCATACGAGTTAGGGTTTCTTTCCATACAATAATTCATCCTTACTCATACGAGAATTTGCCTCCATTTTTTTTATCGTATAATTTATAGTGAATTATCGTATAGGGCTTGATCCTTACTCGTACAAGTAACTGATGAAGTTTATCGTATCATGGACAAAGGGCAATTTTGTCCTCAATCGGAGGATACAAATTGGATTTTTGAATACCCTTTTGGGAGATGCATATTTCCAACTTGAACAGACTGAGCATCAATCATCTTCGGGGTAGATTGTTGAACCTATGTTATGTTATGTGTTTTTAACTTGGTTATGATCTGGGATGGTTTTCAAGTACATCTTGTTTGGGATATATATTAGTATCTCCTTCTTGTTATCCATGAATGTTATATGGATCTCCATTAAGTTATCTCAGGAATGTGTATTCTCTATTATGAGTATATCATTTGTGGCTTGGGAATATTTGGAAGTATTGAAAGACTTCCACTTGTGTAGGCGAACATGCGAGTTTCCATGTTCCTTGAGGTTTATCTATTGCACTTAGATTACTCTATCATGTTGATAGGTAACTTGTTTTAAAAAAAATGTCCAGTGCATATTTAATCCTTGTTTCCAAGATTTCCCGGGCGGGGCATTATAGTGTATGAGTATACACATTTTCCTGCATACATCTATCTTTATTTTTGTGTATATATATGTATGTGTTTATATATATGCATATACATATTTATATACACATATGTACATATACATATACATATACATATAAATATACATATATATATATATATATATGTATATATACATGCATACATGTATATATATGTATGTATGTATATATACACACACACACACACACACACAGAGAGAGAGAGATGTGTATGCTTGTACATATAATTGTGTGTCTATATATGTACTATGAGTGTCAAATGATGCACCTATTACCTGCGACACAACACTTCAATAAGTCATTAGATTAGTGAAAAATAGCATAAAAGAGCAATGGTTAGATACAAATCACTAAAACCGACTTATTGCTCTCTATC